>VMDO01011940.1:13675-64606 GCA_007922755.1 Pedetes capensis | reverse complement strand
AGGCTTTTAGGCATCATGGGCATGAAATATGACTGCAACATTCTTCTAAATCCTTTTAAGTAGCAGTCATCCTCCTCTCCCCCCTCCCTGATACTATTAAGCTCTTCACAGGTATCAATCGTTGGGAAGTAGGAAGAACTGCACTTTAAAAGGATTTTAAATAATGTCTCCAAGAAATATAGCAGCAGATTGTTCAATGGGGATTACCAGCCAAGAGTGTGCTCAAGGGGGAGGGTGCTCTTTTAAAAGGTCTTTAAATAATGTAAGTGTGGTTCTTGGCAACATTACTCAAATACAATTACAGAGCAGATATCTCTGCTGCACCTTTACACCAGGAATATCCACCCGCCAAAGGATCAGAGAGAGATGCAGGACAAATGGTATCTCATACCCTTGACATTGCCATAAAACAAAGATTACAAGTTTTATCCAAAACACTGAACACACCAGAGACTGACTTAGTAGAGATTCTCCCTCTTTCTTAAGGTCAAGGTCAACTACCTCTAGGAATATTTGAAAGCTTGCTTAGGGACCTTGGGGGAAAATACACTTCCTATTTGACACAGTCTGCAACAATGGGCTTAAACATAAATAAGATTGTTTGCCTTGCACAGAATCGGCAAGTGTTTCCATCTGCTGTACATAGGGGTCGCTATGAGTCCAACTCCACTCGACAGCACCTAACAACAACAACAACAACAATGCTTTCCAAAAGAGTTCCAAGAAAGGAACAGCTGCTTTACTTTTTCTTTTCCTTCACCCTTTCATAAAACCCAACTTCAGGTTTAAAGTCATCAGAATCTAAATAACCTACTCTCTCTTCTTCTAATTACTCCATCTCCAACTCCATCCCTGGTCAAGTTCAAGTCATATCTGCAGGATGGGTAGAGAAAGAAGAGGTGGGGCATGTTGCAGAGATTAAACGCTTTGGCTTTGGAGTCAGAAAATCTGAGTTAAAATCTAGTTTCCCACTACTGGTGACTTTAGGAAATTTCATTACTCCATCCAACCTACCCCCACCTGTCTGTCAGCTTCTCACATTGTGGAAGCTTCTGTGTTGCTACAGTGCTGAAAGGTATACCACAGGTATTTCAGATACCATCAGGGCCACCCATGGTGCATAAATTTCAGCTGAGCTTCCAGATTAATACAGACTAGGAAGAAGGACCCGGCAGCCCACTCCCAAAATAGCAATTAAAAACCCTATAAATAGCAATGAAGCACTCTCAAACATAGTGTCAGAAAATGAGCCCCTCAGGATGGAAAACATTTAAGAAATGACTGGGGAAGAGTTGCCTCCTCAAAGCAGAGTTGACTTTAATGACGAGAATAGAGAAAAGCCCCTGGAACCTCCAGTTGCTGCTGTGGCACACATCAGTGGCTGCAGCAATGGGCTCAAACATTAAAGGATCATGTGCATGGCACAGTGTTGGGTAGTGTTTCATTCTGTTGTACATAGGGATCACTATAAATTGGATCTGACTCAGTGGCACCCAACAATAGCGCTGAACCTCATTCTCATCTGAAACAAGATTAAACATGCCTCCCCCTGTGTTGTTACTAGGTAATATGAAACCTAAGTGTGAAACCTAAGTACTCAGCTTCATGCCTAGTGTGTTCTAAGTGCTCAATACATAATCTTCACAGAGCTGTGTCAATAGAGGCTGTGATTTTGCAACTGTTTTAGTTTTTTAGTTGTTTTTTAGGTTTTAGTTGTAGGGTATATCTTGATTTATCTGGCTTGGTAAGGCTAAGAGTTGAGCCTGATACAGCTGATACCTATTTTAAGGACAGTTGTGCACTGCCTGAAAACCATGGGCCAAAGGAAGTTTCCTCCTGAAATGTAAGAACGGGCAACCAGCACAATATTCAGTGTAGACTTGGTAGCCTGTGTTAGTGTCCCATCACTGTCACAAAATACCAGACATGACCAACTTTTAAAAAGGAAAGAATAGCTGTGCACTATGGCATACACCTGTAATCCCAGGTATCTGGGATGCTGAGGTAAGAGGATCACCGACTGCAAGCCAGAGGCAGCCTGTGCAATTTAAAAAAACCCTGTCTAAAAATAAAAAATATTGAGTCTAAGCTCAGTGGTACAGCACTTGCCTAGCATGTGCAAGACCTTTGATTCACCCCACTCCCCGAAAGACACACACCAGTACTGGGGAGAAAGAGAAGAAAGATTTATTCTAGCCCACAGCTTTAAAGTTTTCAGTCTATGCTTCTTTGGATCTATTACTTTGGGGCTGTGGTGGGGCAAAATATTATGGCAGGGAAGGTATGGTGGACCAAAGTTGCTCACCTCATGGTAGCCAGGAAGCAAGGAGAAAAAGAGAGGAAGAGGTCATGGTCTCAATAGCCCTTCAAAGGTATACCTATAATGACCTAACTTCCTTCCCATAAGGCTCCACCTCCTAAAGGTTCCGCTACCTTTCAACAGGGCCACAGGCTAGCAACCAAGCCTTCAACCCATAACCTTTGGGGGACATTTAAGATCCAAAGTGAGCTATTTTACAGGCTTTTGCACAAAAGGCAGTGGAAGGAAATTTCAGGAGAACATTGTTTCTTCTTTGTTTCAGGGACCAAACATAAAGTTAAAGAGACAGTGTGATAGACATGATCTAGCAATCCCACTTCTCAGTATACAGCCAAAGGAATTGAAATTGGTACATTGAAGATATATCTGCATTCTCATGGAAATTACAGCATTATTCACAGTAGCCAAGATATGAAATCAACCTTAGTGTTCATTAATATATGAATAGATAAAGAAATGCTGGTAAGTATACACAATAGAATATATTCAGCCTTTTAAAAAAGAGAAATTATGTCACTCTTGACAACATAGATGGAACTAGAAGACAGTATGTTATGTGAAATAAGCCAGGTGCAGAAAGACACACTGTATGATCTCATTTATATGAGGGAGATTAAAAAAGAAAGTCAATTTCATAGAAGCAGGAGTAGAAAGGTAGTTTTAAGAGATTGGGAAAACAAAGAAGGAAGGTTGAGAGAAAGGGAAATGTGGATCAGAGGGTACAAAGTTTTGGTTGAACTGGAGAAATAAGTTAGTGATTTATTGTACTACACAGTGACCAAAGCTAATAACAATGTATTGCATACTTCAAATTTGCTAAAATAATAGATTTTCAATGGTCCCCCCACCAAAAACAAAATTTATTATCTTTCTATAATGTATGCATACATCAAAATACTACATTGTTCATAATTATCATTTTTATACACATCATTATCACTTGTCAGTTAAATATAAGTAAAAAGACATGGTTTTCTTTTATGGTCTAGAAGAGTTTCAGAAATGAGAAGTACCTTTATTCACTGGATCTTGTGTACATTATAAACTTGAGACTTTGTGAAATGAAGGCCAGGATCAAAGAACACCCCCAACGAAGGACACTGAGCTGACAGGTGAGTGGAAATAATGCAGCTCAAATGATGTGAAGGAAAATGATGTTCTTCTAGCATTCAGACACTGGAACAGGTCTTGTGTCATTGACCACAATGACAGAAAATCAAAGTGAACCCCATTAAAGAGAAAAAGCCATCTATTTTCGTTAGCCCAGCGGGCACCTGAAAGCTCCTCTCAGTATGAAAAAATGGAAGGGCACTTGAGAAGATGGAGGTCTTAGTTCTAATGACTATGTTTGTACCTCCTGGTGAGGATGGATCTCTCTTTTAAATATGAGGGATTGATTTTGAAAATAGTCCTCTCAGCTGTGTTAGTTCCTTTTCTGCCTTTCAATGACAAGAAGACATGATTAGGTGAGGACCTTTTCAGTTAACTGAGATGAACCAAAACAAGGGAATCATTTTTTTAACAGCAAAAAGCTGGCAGACTCTTATGTGCTCTAATACTTTAATGATAATACATTAAGCAGCAGTGTCATAATAGAAGAAATTTGAGGCAATCAAAGAAATTGAAACATCAGAGAAATTTTTAAAAGTGCATTTGATTTTCTTAAAGTACTCCAAGGCACTTTTCTAATATCATTGTCACTAGGAAAGGAAAGGAAGAAATGATCCTTTCAATATTTTACAGGTGACATTTTATGCACCCTGATTCTCCTGACTATCACCAGTTGGTGCAAACTGACTCTTTGACCCTTATTAAATAAAGTCTGAAGCAGCTACCTAGAGAACATAGGCCCCCCCAAAGTTTTGGCTGTAACTATGCTATGTGAACTCTACAGAGAACTTTCAAAAAATGTGGGCATCAATTTTCATAAATGATTGCCTCCATAGCTTCACCATGATAAACAGTGCTTATTCAAAACCATAGGCCCAATCACCTTTATTATTATTATTATTATTATTATTATTATTATTATTATTCTACTTTCTATAGCCATACCATCCTCATGTCCAACCTCATCAGATTTTGGAAGCTAAGCAGAGTCAGGCCTGGTTAGTACTTGGATGGGAGACTACCTGGGAATACCAAGTGCTGTAGGCTTGGGAGAAGGACCCAGCAGCCCACTCCCAAAAAAACAAACAGCTATTGAAAACTCTATGAATACCACAGAAGCACTGACAATATTGCCTGGCTTGGTACAGTGTAAGGGAGTGTTTCATTCTGTTGCACATAAAGTCGCGATGAGTAGGGCCTGACTCAATGGCACCCAACAACAGCAACAACAGTTCTGCTTTATAAGCTAAAATGGAAAGGCTGCTATTTACTTATGTCCAAAACATAACATAAAATGTATTTTTTCCCTAAATATATCTTCATTTTAACTTATTCCTTAACTTATTGGTAGAGTTCTGATAATTTGCAGGCCAACCTACAGCATATCAGTCTCATTTCATTTCCCCCAGTGAGACTATTTTTCATTCACAGCTACACCACGCTGGCATCTGAATTTGTCAGATCTCAGAAGCTAAGCAGTGTCAAGCCTGGTTAGTCCTTGGATGAGAGACCACCTGGGAATACTGAGTGCTTGGGGGAAGGACCCGCCAGCCCACTCCTGAAACAATCAGCCAGCAAGAACCCTACGAATAGCAGAGAAGCACGGACATAATGCCAGGCACAGTACAGTGGGCAGTGTTCATTCTGTTGTGCATAGATAGAGTCACTATGAGTTGGGTCAGACTTGATGGCACCTGACAACAGAAGATAGTCTTTCAGGATTTTTAACTGCTGAAAAGGCCATCCCATTTGAATTTGATTCTCCAGGTAAATATAAATATGTAATAAGTCTGTAATCACAACTAGTGTGGAATGAAGCAAAGATACACATTTATCTACATAAATAAGATAAATAACCAGTACTTTAAGCATCGTATCTCAAAGCCTAGTTTCAATTGGAACCATGAGAGGTAAGATTTCTTTGGAAATGTAGGGTTACTGGCTTTAGAGTGTGTAAGTGTTGGGAAGAAGGGGGATGTTGTGGGTCTAGAGAATGACCTCAGAAGGTTCTACCACCACTCAAGAATGGTGAGATCCAAGCCAGCTTCCGAGGCCTGTTGTACTTGAAAACAGAAAAATTACACAATGATATAAAAGGAAGAGAAGAGGTGTACAGCCATGTTAGGTAACAATCTTCATGGGCTAAAACTGAGTTAAAGCCGATGACTCATTCAAATCCTGGCACGTTCCTGCCTTGGATTCAATGCCTTAAACACAGATAGGAAATTTGAAGGGCAGCAAATCTGTCCTGTTCCCCCTCATTGGACAGGCTGCAAAGTTTGCCTTACTCAGCCTGGTGGTTGTGTTCATTCCAAATCATGCGAGGTGGGTAGGCCCATAGTTTAAAACATCCCCATGGCGTCTTGATGATTAACTCGGCAGCCTGAGCTATTCCAAATGTTGCTCTCTTGTCGGAGAAAAAGAATAAATACATTGGGTGTGAGTGATGGCCAGCCAGGGAAAGCTGGAATGTTTGCTCAGCCTCAGTTTTCTGTGAGCTGAACAGCTTTCCAAAGCCACTTTTTTTCTCTCTCTCCAGATGTTTCTGAGGAAGATGCAAATGAGCATATTTTAATAGTGCAAAACTGTCAAATGCTGTCCAAGGAACCTAACAGCTTACCATCAAGTCCAGCAAGTCTACTCTCTGATGGGGAGTCTCTGTTGCCATCAGTTATATAATCAGAGTTTATAACAAATGATACTGATTTTTTATTTTAGAACAACAGACATTTCTCAAATATTCTCATGCATATCATCTTAAATTATTTGATTTCTCATGAAAAACAGCTCAAAAGTATCATCCCATTATATGACTGCTGAGATTTTGCTTCAATATGACCTGTGATATTTTTACGTACCTCTACTTCTCAGACAGTAGCCCAAAGGACAGAGCATCTAAGTGGACTTGCCTGGAAGTGCACTTGCCTGAATAGGACCAAGTAAAGAAGCCAATATTTTGTCTTTATTTTTTTCTCAAACTGCCATTAGTTTTGACTCTTTGTTTTCTTTCTAGGTCACATCATTTTAAATATGTTAATAGCATCACAAGAACTCATCCTGAGTACAGCAGATGAGAGCTCAGAGATTTGCTGGCGATCATGTCCTGGCAGAAAGGAAGGACAGTGCAGGATGTGTGCCTGACCCTGACTCATTGTATCCATGAGAGCATCTGTTCTACTTTGGAAGAGCCAGAAATGAACTTTGAGAACATTTAAATTAGAGGATAAACTAGAGGGAGGCCCTAGGATTTTGGCTAATAAAAAAAGTCTGTGGACACCAGAGTGGGAAGAGAAGGGAACATATTTGGAGAAAAAGGTAAGACTGAGAGGGGAAATTTCCTCTACTATACACAAACTATGACTATAATGCCAAAAGGTAATTAAAATAGAAAAGCTACTTTATCTAAATATTGGAAAATATGTTCATTATTACATCATTCAGGGCTGGGATTTAGCTCAGTTGGTAGAGCGCTGCTCTGCAGTCTCTGAGGTCTAGGGTTCGATTCCCAGCACCGCAAAATGGGAGAAGGACATGGCAACCCACTCCCGAGGCAATTCCAAAACAGCCATTGAAAACCCTATGAGGGTTGCTATGAGTCAGACTTGACTCAACAGCACCTAACAACAACAACAACAACAACAACATGAAATTTGGCTGTTTCTGATTTCATCAAAGTTTTTAGTTGGTAAAAACATAGCTTAATTGTAAGTCAGCTAAGGATATACAATGGAAGATAAATCTGTCAGCTATCTGGTTATTTTATGATACATATGTTATAGCTAGTGGATCTGTACTGGTATATTACCATTATCTAAAGTCCATAGTTTATTTGTTGCTGTTGTTGTTGTTAGCTGCCATTAAGTTGGTGTTCGAATCATAGCTACCCTACATACAACAGATGAAAGAGTATTGTTAGTGCTTCTCTGCTACTGATAGGGTTTTCAATGGCTGATTTTTGTTTTTGAGGGGGGAGTAGGTTGCTGGGTCCTTCTCCTGAACCTATAGCACCTGGTGTTCCCAGGCAGTCTTGCATCCAAGTGCTAACCAAGCCTGACCCTGCTTAGTTTCTGAGGTCTGACAGGATTGGACACCACAATGGTACAGCTGCAGGCAGAGAGTTTATTTAGAGGTCCTTAATTACTTAATGTCTTGTTGTTGTTGTTGTACCAGGATACCATGCAGTGTACCACATTACATTTGGTTATCATGACTCCTTATGCTCCCCCTCAGCTCTGATGTTTTCTCCGATTTTCCTTGTATTTGATGACTTGCTATTTTTAAAGAGTACTTGTCAGATATCTGGTAGCATGCCCCACTATTAAAATCTGTCTGATACTTTTTCCTTATTATAAGACTGAGAGGAAAAACACAGAGATAGAGTGCCATTATCAGTTCATATCAAGGATTCATGCTGTCACATGATTTATGGTTTACATGTTGGCCTTGGTCACCTGGCTGAGGTAGTGTTTATCAGATTATTCCACTTTTCTCCTCTTTCATACTGTATACTTTGGAATGAAATCACTACCTGCAGCCTACACCTAGGAAGTGAAGACTTTTGTTCCCCTTCTTTAGGGCTGAATATTTACATAACTTATTTAGAATTCTTCTTCATGGGGGATGTGTTCTTTCTTCCCATTTATTGGTTTATTTGATCATTTATATCAGTGTGAACATATGGATGTTTATTTTATATTTTGGGTTATAATCCAGTACTACGTTACTTATTTAGTTGCAGCTTCAGCCTTTGGATATGTATTTAGTTGGCTCTTGTTTTCCTTTTATACCCTCACCAGCGCATGGAGACCTTCTGCCCTTCCCACTTATGACCACTTCCTTACTTTTATAGCACTACAAAATGCTCCAGAATGCCCCAGACTTATCTGGTGTATTTCTTGTCATAGTTCTAGATTCAGTCATTTCACTAAGGAGCTAATTATTCTTATTGAGAATGGCATTAGATACCAGGATCTGGGCATTAGGTGTGCTCATTGCTCCTGGAATGTCATTTCTTTTAGCCTATCTCATTAACAATAACATCTTATCTGACAAAGCAAAAAATATGTGTGTTTATACTAACACATGTATATGCATATATCTATAACTATTTTTATATTTAATTGTGTGTGTTAAAAAGTATACATATTTAGGCTGGGGGGTGTAGCTCAGTGGTAGAGTTCCTAGTGTATGCAAGACCCTGGTTTTGATCTCCAACACTGCAAAAATACACACACACACACCCCTTAACATCACAAAATTTCATTTTAAAATGTTAAAAGTTTGAACTAAAAGACCTTTCAGGGTCTATTTCAGCCCAAATAGTGTATGATACTATGATTTATCACTAAGTTTTTCCGTCAAAAGAGAAAGCAATTTTCTGTGCATTTGTTGATATAAACTTAGTATTATTGAATACATACAGACTCCTGTATGTTATCTCTTTTCCACCAAAAAATAGTGTCTTATATTTCCTTCTATTGTTTTTCCTGCCTAATTTAAACTTAGAATTCAAAATAACTCATATTTTTAAAGTACTAAATTATAACTGATGCTCAAAATTGCATTATCAACTTAAAGAAAATCCTATATATGCAACTTCATTGTTGTCCCTATTAAAAATAATTTGCTGAAATTTTTATTTAAATAATGCATTATTTTAATGCATTTTAAATTAAATTAACAAAATGCTTTTGATACTTTGGACCTCAGTTAATTCATAATTATGACTACATTAATAATCATTAACCACCATTCTACTGTCTACTTCTAGGAAAGCAACTTTTATAGATTCCACATATGAATGAGATACTGTGGTACTTTTTTAGGTGCCTGACTTATTTCACGTAATATAATCATCCCTAGTTTTACCCATATTGTCACAAATGATAGGATTTAGCTATTTTATGGCAAAATAGTATACCACTGTGTGTATGTGCCACATTTTCTTTATTCATTCATCAGTTAATGGCATTTAGGCCGAGTCCATATTTTAGATATTGTGAATTATGCTGCAATAAATATAGGAGTTTAAATATCTCTTCAACATACTGATTTTATTTCCTTTGGCTGCACATCCATTAAGGGGATCTGGTAGAATAGCATAATAACAAAACTCGTAAATACAGTTTTCCATATTAATTCACTAAAGCTTTACAAGGCCTGCAGCAGTACCACTGTGGCATCCAATCCCATCAGATCTTGGAAGCTAGGCAGGGTCAGGCCTGGTTAGTACCTGGATGGGAGACCGCCTGGGAACAGCAGATTCTGTAGGCTTAGAAGGACCTGGCAACCCTCTCCCAAAAATCAATCTATCATTGAAAACCCTATGAATAGCAGAGAAGCACTGACAATACTGTTCTGTCTGTGGTATGTAGGTGGCTATGAGTTGGACACTGACTTGATGGCACCTAACAACATAGCTTTACAAGGGAGAATGTTCTTCATGAGGAATTAAATATTCCAGGGGACAGTGTTCTTCATTAGGAAAAAAAAAATCCTCCTACTTGTGCAATAAGTCTTAGTTTATGTGTACATTTAAAAATGTGTGTGCAAATTATCTGACATTCTTCTCACCAAATGTGGGCCAATTTAATGACTAGCTTGTAATCAAAAGGATGTCACAAACGTGGAGCTTTAGAAGTCCAAAGTCCAGATCCAAAAGGATTATGTATCTTCTACCTGGTTCCTTTGGGACATTTACTTTGAGGAAACCTTATGACCATATAAGTGGGGTAACTCTTTTGAGACCTCTGTACTAGAGAGTCCTTTTGTAGATTTTCAAGTTGCCACTTCCAGGAGAGCTCAGTGACTGGTTCCAGCCTAGGGTTCAGACAAATGTGTGAGGAGAGCTGTCATGGGATTCCAGCCACTAGTCTTCTCCTTAAGCCTTTGAATATTTCCACCTAAGAACCCAGACACCATGGAGTGGAGGCCAGCTGTCTCTTTTGGACCCTACTTGATTTCCTAACCAAGAGAATTTATGAGCACAATAAAATCTTGTTTTAAAGCCACAAATTTTTGAGATAATTTATTATGGCATTAATAACTGCAACAGTTTGGTTCCCCTAAAAATAGACCCTAAGATTAGGATTTGATTATAAGTAGATTGTTTCACTGTACCTATTCAATCTCTATGCTGAGCAAATAATCTGAGAAGCTGGACTTTATGAAGAAGAATGTGGTATCAGGATTGTACAAAAACTCATTTAAAACCTACATTATGCAGATGACACAACTTCACTTGCTGAAACAGAAGGGAATTTGAAGAATTTACTGATGAAGATCAAAGAACATAGCCTTCTCTGGTGGGGACTCTAATTCCAGTAACTCTCTCTGCTCTTGATTGGCAAGATGCGAGGTCTGTGCCACAGACGTGGGAAGCCCATCCCACCCCATGTCTGCCATGCCACTATGCCTTCCAGCATCTATAGACTGACTTCCTCTAACTGTCAACCACAATAAATTATCCCCCCCATTCATTTGTTTTGGTCAGGTATTTTGCCACACTGATACACCAGCTGACTAACACAATCAACCATCCTAGTTTTCATGTAAAAAATGGAAGTAGGAACAGCTAATGTCAACTTAATGTAGTGAAAGATGGAGATGAATGTGTGGAGTACTTTCAGACACTTTTCTTGACAGAACTATACTTTATGAAAAAAAAAAGTACATGACTGGTAGAGAAAATGTTTTAAATCATTTAAATTTACTGGTAACATCACTAGGGTTACCAGCCCACAAAATAAGAATTCACTGGAAATTGTGCATTAATTTCAATGTTTCCCCAAACCCTATTTTCTGAGTGTATGATCCAAGATTAAAGTGAAGGAGGCTAATATCTGTTTTCTCAACAAGAATATTAGAAGTAGATGAAAACTTTTTATTTCAAAGGTAAAACCAATGTTTCTATCTAATGCAGATAAAACCAAAGCTATCAACTCAGAAATCTTCCATCAAGTCCTGAAACACCATTAACTCAGATACAAACTAGGTTTGCACATAAAAAATTAAAGAACCTTCATTGGTGACAGATTACTTCCTCATTCTTAAACAATTGAGAATATTTGATTATTGGCAACTACTTGATAATCCATTTCAACAAATGTTTACAGAGCATCTGATACATTCTCAACATTGTACCATAGATATTAAGCCCAATTCCTATCCTTGAGTAACTTATAGTTCAGAAGGAGAGATAGAAACTCAAAAAATAAGCAGAAAGCAATTCAGAATTAAATACTGGCCCATGATTATGTTTCTTTTAGAAAAGAAAAAGACAAGACACTGGTTAAAAATATCTATTATAAAAGGGATAGGAAATAATAATGAAAAAGCAGAAGAGAAAATAGGAAAAGGAGAAGATGAAGACAGGTTACTGAGTCACTATTATGTCTTAGGAAATAAGCTATGCTGTTTACATAACAAATGACTTTTTAAAATTTATATTAATATAATAATATCAAATATTCTTTGAATCCTTTTATTTTTGAGTGTCAGATATTTATAAACATTGACTCTAACCCTTACAAAAATCCTATAAAATAGTTATTAGACTTTTCCCACTTTAAAGATAAGGAAACTTAGGCAAAAAGATGCCCAAGATCACAGTGCAAGGATTAACTCCAGAAGAATCTGCCTACAGGACCTTTATAAATGAGGAAATAAACTCTAAATTAGGGTCTTGTATTTTGTGTTTTTTCCTGCCTCATCAGAGAGTTTCACTTGGGTTGCCCCATTGTTTTTGTGTTAGATGTCAAGTAGAGTCCAACTCACAGTGACCCTACACACAACAGATGAAATATTCCCCGACACCGTGTCATGCCCAGCACTACATCAGTGCTTCTCTGCTATTCATAGGGTTTTTGATGGCAGATTGTTTTTTGGGAGTGGGCTGCCAGAACTTTCTCACAAGCCTACAGCACCTAGTGTTCCCAGGTGGTCTCCTATCCAAGTACTAACCAGGCCCGACTCTGCTTAGCTTCCAAGGTCTGATGATATTGGATGCCAGGATGGTACGGCTGCAGGCAGGTTGACCCATAGCACCTCTACATCCTAAGCTACAATCTACAGCCAAAAGGTGGGTTAATCTGCTTTATTTATTTAATTTAAATTTTTTCCTTCACTATAATGGGGAAAATCTAGCATTTTCTAAATAAATTTTACTAAAATGACATAAAGTCAAAACACAAAGAAAGAAAAGCTCAATGGTATAGCATGATGCAAACAAGCAAACAAAATATAAGGCTTATCAAATGATCATGCACTTAATTTAAGAATTTCTAAGCCTATTTTAAACCTTAAATGAAGTATTTTCTATAATCTTCTAGCTCTCTTTTATCTAGATAACCTCTGCTTATTCTTTAGGATTGAAGTAGACTCAGGCCCCTGTTCAATTCTACCTCCCCCACCATGCTTCATGCTATGGTTTGAATATTCTCTCCAAAATGCATGTGGAAATTTAATTGTCATTATAACAGTATTAAGATATGTGACATTTAGGAGACAATTAAATCATGAAGGCAGAGCCCTCATTGACAGTTAATGGAGTGGTTTAGTTATCATTGTAGAAGTTTTCTAATCAAAAGAGCTGTTCAGCCTGATTTCCTCTCTGTCTTGCATGTTCACTCCTACCTTCCACCCTTCCATCACAGGATAACCCTTGTTAGATATTCACCATATTCTTGGACTTTCTGACCTCCAGAACGATGAGCCAAATAAATTTCCACTGTTTATGATTTATTCACTCTGTAATATTCTGTCAGAACAGCAGAAAATGGACTAAAGCACCTCATCACTGACAGTCTGGTCCAGGTGTCCTTCCTTTTGAGTTTCTACAAAACTCTCTCACCAAATAAACTAGTGTGCCATTTTAAAACTCAGCCTCTCATAAAGTTTTAGGGTATGGACAAAATGTAGACAAATACTTTACCAGAATGTAACACAAGTGGCTTGTAGTCCAATTCCCAATAAAAGTTTTATTCCCATTTGAAACCTTATGAACACAGTGTTTACTGTCCATATTTGTACTGGCATTCTGGTTTCCTGATCTCCCACCAAAATTATCCATTAGCACCTGACCCTGACAGCATTTTATGGCTTCCCTGGTCTCCATCTTCAAACTTTTCTGAATTCCTCCCACAAACCAATTCCAAAAGTCAGGTATCACAGCAACAACCCCACTTCTTAACGCCAATTTTCTATGTCAATCATTTTTTCATCACTGTGACAAACACTTGACAAAAATAACATAAAGGAAGAAAGATTTATGTTGGCTCATGGTTTCAGAGGTTTCAATCCATGGTTGCCTGGCTCCATTGTTTCTAGCCATGCTGATACAGAATGTCATGGTAAACGGACATGGTAGAGTTGATCACCTCATAGCAGCATGAAGAAGAAAGAACAACATGCCTGCACTAGCATCCTTTTTCCTTTTTTTCTCTTTTGTTTTATCTTGGCCTCCAGCCTACTGAATGGTGCTGCCTACATTCAGAGCAAGTCTTCCTCCCTTAGTTAATTGCCTTTACAAACATCTTCACAGACACACCCAGAAGTGTGCTTTACTAATCTCCTAGGCATTTGTCAATCCACTCAAGTTGACAGTCAAGATTAACCATCACATTTGGTAAAACACAATGTTAAATTATTTGCACAAGGATTGAACTAAAGTTTACATTTGCATTATCTATATAAAATTATGGAAATTGTTTGTAAATCAAAATCATCAGGGGGAATGCTTAAACAAATAGAGAGAAGGATTAATTGGCATTCATTTCCTTTACATCTCTGTCCTTTGGGAACATACTGAATTTTCCATATAGTTAGAGATAGAAAAGGGGTTATATGAAAAAATAAAGTGAAAGAATAAGATTCTAAGCAAACCATATAGGCTAGATTGTTCAATATTAACCAGATTTTCAAGTTGCAAGACAAGAATGAAGACTTTGTCATTTTGTCCTGGATGACGTGTTAATACATAGCAGGCTTTTGACAGCTCAATGGAGAACAAAGTTTTTATATGCCTGTAATAGGGGCATTGGGCTGGGATTTAGCTCAGTTGGTAGAGCGCTGCGCTGCAGTCTCTGAAGTCCCGAGTTCAATTCCCAGCACCACAAAAATGGGAGAAGGACCTGGCAATCCACTCCCAAGTCAATCCCGAAACAGTCTGCCATTGAAAACCCTATGAGGGTCGCTATGAGTCGGATGCCGACTCGACGGCACCTAACAACAACAACAACAATAGGGGCATTAACGAATTTGACAGTAGACAGCGGCTTGTACAAACTGCTGTGCTAATACCATTCTCTGTCCAAAGACAGCAAGTAATGATAATGAGGAAAATTAAGCAATAAGAGTGAAATCAATCAGGTTAGAAATAATACTAGAAATAGAATGCAAATGGGGAACTTCTAGGGATCTAAGATTTTAGGATGAATAATATTTCAGATGTAGGATTGTTACTGAAATGTAGGGTGCATGGGCCAATTGTTTTTTGTTTATTATTCATTCTCTAATCTCTTATTTAGCCCAAATGAATCTGAAAATCTCCAAAGCTTAATGTGATAAAGACTTGTGTTTTGGAAGAGAGTAGAAAATGCTTCAGAAACATATCACTATAGATAATTAAGGGCAGACATGAACAACAAAATTAAGTTTAGTGAATGGTCTGTGAATAAATATAAAGATCATATATGTATTTATATGCTTATTATGTGCCAGGCACTTCACTAAATCTAGAATTAAACAATGTAGACAGGATTGCAGTTTTCCTAAAGTTGACATTCTGGTGATAGAGAGAGAAAATTAGTCAAGCATGCACATAAATGAACAAATAAATGAACACATGCACATAAATTTTCTTGTGAAGGAAATAAAGAAGCTGATGATGTAAAGCAACCAAAGGAAGTTATGGTAGACAGATGATGAGGGAAAGCCTCTCAGAAGAGAGAATGAAAATGATCAAGCCAAGAGATGGGGGTGGTAGAAGGACTGAGGAGCAGTGAATGTCCTAGAAAGAAGGAAGAGAATATGCAAAAACCAGAAGATAGGGAAAGATTAGAAGAACAAAAGGCCAAAGTGACTAAAGCAGGGTGACCAAGAGGGAACACATCACAGCAGAGGTTGACAAGAGTGGTAAAAGAGAATTAATGCAGAACTTCATGAAATGAATTTTTATTGCAAGATTAATTGGGACGTAGGAGCTAGAGGAGATGATCCTATTTATGCTTTTTAAGGATTGCCTTTCTCCTCTGTGGAGAATATGCTATAAGAAAAGAGGTAAACTAAAGAGTTTTCAGAAGGGTTGTTTAAGTGGTTCTGGTAAGAGCATATGGCAGTTTGAATAGAAATGAAAAGTAAGAGGATTTGATATAAAATTTGGAGATAAGAAAAACAGGACTTGAGCCAGGCACAGTGGCTCACACCTATAATCCCAGAGGCTTGGGAGGCGGAGGCAGGATGATCACAGGTTTGAGGCCAGAGGCATCCTGCATAATTTAGCATGACCTTATCTCATGATAAAAAATAAAAAATGAGAGCAGGGCAAGGTGGCACACGCCTGTAATCCCAGTGGCATGGGAGGCGGAAGCAGGAGGATCACAAGCTCGAGACCAGAGGCAGTCTGTGTAATTTGTCGAGACCCTGTCTCAAAAAAAAAAAAAAAAAGTAAACAAAAAATGGGCTGGGGGTGCAGCTCAGTGGTCCAACACTTGCAAAGCATGCAAGTGGGAAACCCTGGGTTCAACCTCCATTACCGCAAAAAATAAATAAATAAAATAAAATAAAATAAAAAATGGGCTGGCAATCCAGTTCAGTAGTAGAGCCCTTGCAAAGCATACATGAGGCCTTGTATTTCAAACCCCAAATACTGAAAAAAGAAAACAAAACAAAATGAAAAGAAAAGAAAAAAGAAGAAAAATAGGACTTATATAAAATGGAAAAATAAAAGGTACCTCTTAAATTTTCTACCCTGAGCTACTGAGATGGAAGATGAATGGAAGAAGAAAAACCTGATATGAGAGAGTGCAATCCAAAGCAGCTGGGGCTTAGCTCAGTTGGTGGAGTGCTGCTCAGCACTATCTGAAGCCCTGAATTCAATCCCCAGTACCGCAAAAACAGATGAAGAACCTTGACAATCCACTTCCAATGCAATTCTAAAACAATCAGCTATTAAAAACCCTATAAATAGCAGAGAAGCAGTGACAAACCAGGCATGGCCAGTGTTGAGGAGTGTTTCATTCTATTGTACATAGGCTCGCTGAGTCAGACCTGACCCTATGGCAGCAAATAACACAATCCAAAGCAACACACCATTATGTAGATACTGAACTCTGGCAGTGTGAGTTCCATACTAAAATCCTTAGGGTTCTTAAGAAAACCACATGGTTAAGCAAGAAACAGGATGATAAAAGAGAAAAACCCTATAAATTTTAAGTTTAGTAATTCTAAGTGTGAGTGTGCATTTTGCCATCAACCAGCTCTCTGCCCTTAGTCAGAGAACTTACATTCAGATCACACAACAATAGATTTCTAAAGGATGGTGTAGGTCATCTAATCTTGCTTCCTATTAATTACAACAAAGTCTATTTATATATCCAGATGCTTTCCATCCTAGAAGGTAACTACTCCATTTTAGGACAGATCCTGCTATTTGGTAGAGTGCTGCACTGCACTCTCTGAGGACAGGGTGGGGTTCGATCCCCAGCACCCCAAAAATGGGAGCAGGATGTGACAATCCACTCCAGAAGCAGTCCCCAAAACTATCAGCCATTGAAAACCCCACGAGGGTTGCTATGAGTCAGACCCAACTGGAAGGCACCTAACAACCTGCTATTTAAAAGTCCTTCATAATACTGAATCAATATTCAAAGCCGCTACAAACAATAAACCTTTCAACCACAAAATAATTCACCCTGGTATTCTGTTTCATGCATCTGATATCTAAATTTAATCCCTAGTTCTACATTGCCCATACTGATTCAATGTATATATTAAAAAAAAAATCAAAAGCATAGATTCTTAGTATATGACTTTTGTCATTGCCTTAAACATTTTGATACTTCATGATTATGTATCCTCAATATCTTTTTTACTCAATTTTCCATTTATATTATGGGCAATATTATAGACTGTTTGATCTTCTAAGAAAATCAAATTTTCTAAAAATCAAAATTTTCTAAAAAGTATAATTTTAGTTATTTTCTAGTCCTTTGATTTACAGTTAGTGAAGCCAAAATATATAGCTGAGCAAAAGAACTAAACAAAATAATTTAATTTCTATTTGTCTATTGATTTGCTACCTTTCAAAATTTGGTTTTTGGCTCTCATTTTCATATCTCCTTTCTTAATTCCATTTCCATTCTTATTTAGTTGAGGCTTGGAAACAATAAAATTAGATGTAGTTTTCCAATATTTTAAACCAGAAAACTAGAAATATAAATTTGCATTCCTTTTTCATCCCCAAAATTATTTACTCAAAAATTGATTGTTTCATTATTAAATTTCAGGACTTAAAATCTAAATTCTACTAGAATGATGCTTTGAAATTGAAGGCTAAGGAATTTGAAGGGAAGGCTAAGACAATATAAAATTAGAAGACCTGTAGGCTAGTATTGGTTGGCTTATTCATGATCATTCAGTTTTTCAAATAAATGGAAGTAATACAAAATGGCTGTTAATAGAAAAGAAATATTGATATTTTATAGGTTGTTTATTATAATTACATATTCAGCAGCTCTGAGACCCAGAAGAGGTCACATTTATATTCACACAAAGGGAGTCAGAGATCATGTCTCTTCTGATGAAATTATTAACATTTTGGCAGTTAAGGGTTTCTGATGGCTCGTGGCTAAATGTATTCAGAAATCTGAGATTCAGCATGTCTTTAATGTTAATATTAAAACACCACTGGTAAAATCTTCTACCACTGTGCAGAACTAGTTTTCCATAAGAACAATATGTACTAAAATTGCCTATAATATATTCACTATCATAGGAGTAATCACATAATGGTAGATTTAACTACATCTCAAGGATAAATTCTCCTTGAAATGCAGTTTCTTAGGAAAATAGAATAAGAAGGAGGGATAAGTGGGCATAATAAGGATTTGAGGGTTCCAGGTCATTAGCTTAGAAACAAGTCAGATATACATTAAGCAAATGTTGCATACTCTAAATATTAAATGACAATTTATATAAGGGTAGGGAGACCACAGGTGGCCAGTCTACTTACATTTCAGACTGCTTTTTTAGTGACATAAATATTACCAAGTAGACCATGAACCACTTTACAAAATATTGAAAGTGAAAAATGAGAAAAAGGTGTGAAAATGGGAGAGTTATCCATGGACAAAAACAATCCTTCAAGTAATTTTACAAAAAGGAAGTCTCAAAATGACTTCAATCCTTCCTGGATTAGCAAGGCATATTGTATGCCTTTAGTCCCGTCTTTCTCAATCAATTTTGCTAATTTTAATCATAGCTGCACTTGGTATAAAATTATGACTGCATCTCTGGTATCTAAGATTCTTGAAGGATCAGATTCCATCTATTTTCTTTGCTTCCCTTATTCCCATCTACAAACTTCTACTTCTAGCCTAAAATAAGGTAGGAAGTTTAACAAGGAGCCAATCTGAGTTTCAGTCTTATCTGTTGCATAGTACTCTTCAGTCTTGAAGTCTTGACCTGTCCCTTGAGGCTGTAACCCCACAAATCTCCCATTCTGCTTGTTTCATCTTTGCTTTTAGGACTACTTTCACCAGTGTTTTCCATCTTTATATAACCCTAACATGGAAAATCATAAATTTAGCCACAAATGTTTACAGATGCTCCTGTCAAGATATAGAGTCTATGCCTTTACCCCCTGAATTTGGGCTGATATCTTCACTTCCTTTGGCCAATAGAATGTAGCAGAAGCATTATTTGATGATTTTCCATCCTAGGAGTCAAAGTATTTTGTGTGTTTCTCTTCTTGCTGCTGTTGAATCATTCAATGAAGAACAATCTTATGCTAGTATGCTGGAGGATAAAAGACCATGAAGAAAAAATGACATCCATCCCAGTTTTCATAAAGCCTTGTGACAACTCACCAGATGGTCACAAGTGTCTGAATAAGACCAGCTGAAGTCAGCCTAATTCCATTCAGATCAAGAGAACCACCTCACCAAGCCTAGCTCCAGTAGTTGATATGTAGAATTATGAATTACATAGATGCTGTTATGAGCCTAGAAGCAATGACACTCATTAGCAACAAGCACTCTTTGAAGGAAGACATTGGTTTGTAATATGAATCTTCAGAAAGAGAAACCAGGGGTCCTTGGAGAAATGGCTGATTCTAAGAACATGGCAGGGAATATTCAAGATGATCCTTGAATCTGACAAAGAAGTGCTTAAAAAAAGAAACCCTCAATAATGGAGATGTACAGAATGGTCACCGGACTCATGAGAAAGAGCTCCTGGAAGCCCAAACTGGAATCATATAGCAATGGATTATAACCCAAAAAATAAAGTAAGTATACATGAATATACACTATTATAAATGACTGAGCAAGTAAATCCATAAATGAGGAACAATGGGCAGAACTTTCATACGGAAGAACTTCAAATATATTATGTAGATTACTACATAATGTGACCCTGTGAACCACAACAATACATATGCCACAACAAAGTTTGCTTCTCCTGATGCTTTCTAAGCTACTAGTTCTTTTGACATAACCTCAAAATCATGTTGCAAGTGTATCTACCTCTCTCCATCTTGATAGCTACCAGCTAGCACAAGCCACCATTTACCATCACCTGGACAACTGTGTAGCCTTCTAATGAGACCACTCACATATATTTTTGTACTACCACAATCCATTGTAAATAAATAAACCAGCCCAATACAACTCTGCTTTCAAACTTCGAATAGATTCCACTTCATGATTTGTGCCCTGTCTGCCTTTCTTACTACATCATGTTTAATGATCTTATTATCTCCATATTTTACATGTTTTTGCCACTTTGGACTTCTGTATCTTCAACATGCCAAACTCTTTCCCTTTGAATTCCTTCTGACCTCAATGCTTTCTTTACCAGCTCTTTGCCTGATTTGCCCCTTCCTGTTGTTCATCTTAAAAGCCCTCCTTTAGCAACTAATCCAAAGTTACAGCCCAGTCTCTCTTTATCATGGAACATTATTTTCCTTTCCTTCTTGTGGTTATGACTGCTCCCAGCTAGTGGTGTCCTCAGTAGAGCCGCTGCTCCTCCATGAGGTCATTCAGGAGCCCATGCTGTTGGCTGCTCCACCATCCTCAATGTGTGACTCTTTAGTTCATCCTAAGAGGCCATATACTAAGGGGAAAAGAACATGGAAGAACACGTGAGAGAGGTTCCTGTTGGCCAAACCTGGAAATAACACATATTACTTCTATTCATATTCTATTGGAATAAAAAACAAGTCACATGTAACTTCAAGGAAGTTGGTAAATGAAATCTAGCATGGTACTCAAAGAACCAGGTCTGATTTTTGGTGAATATTTAGGAGTCTCTGGTCATGAAAAGTGGGTCTATGTACTTAATACCTACTTTAGGAAGAATTGTTGGCATTATTTGCATAACTTAGAAGAGAAAGGGGATATTTAAACAGGATCTCAATTCAGTCAAGGAAACACCAAGTGCTGAAAACCCAAATCCCATACATTTTTTAGCACAATGAAAAATATTTCAATACTTCACTACCTTCATGTTAGTGGCTTTCTTCCACTTTGAGATCTACCATCCCCTGTGGCTGCAGAGTTTCTGCATCTATACACAAACGAGGAAAAAGCATACAGAACTCCAATCCACTTCTTAAGAAGTCTCAGCCTAGAGCCAGGCATGATAGCACACACCTGTAATCCCAGTGGCTCAGGAGGTGTAGGCAGGAGGATTACAAGCTCAAGACCAGAGGCAGTCTGTGTAATTTGGCGAGACCCTATCTCAAAAAGTACAAAAAAAAAAGGGCTGGGGGTGCAGCTCAGTGGTCCAACACTTGCAAAGCATGCAAGCACGAGGCCCTGGGTTCAACCCTCAGTGCTGACAAAAAAAAAAAAAAAAAAAAAGAAAAAAGAAAAAAAAAAAAAAAGAAGCCCAGCCCAGAAATCACACATCATTTCCATTCATATTCTATTAGTGAAAACTACTCACATAGACATCTGCAGCTGTAGCACTGTGGCTCCCAGTCCTGTCAGATTTCAGAAGCTAAGCAGGGTAGGGCCTGGTTAGTACTTAGATGGGAGACCACCTGGGAATACCAAATACTATAGGCTTGGGAGAAGGACCTGGCAACCCACTCCTCAAAAATCAACCTGCCACTGAAAACCCTATGAATAGCAGAGAAGCACTGATAATAATATTTTGCCTATTGTATGTTGGGTCGCTATGAGTCGGATACCGACTCCATGGCATCTAACAACAACAACAACAACTCACATAGATACACACGGATGCAAGGGAGGCCGGATAATGTAATCCTTGGCTGGAAAGCTTCTTCCCACTGACAGTACCACTCTGGGGAAGGTGAGTATGATTAGTATGATTTTTTTTTTTTTTTTTGCAGTACTTGAGGGTTGAACCCAAGGCCTTTGCAAGTGCTCTGCCACTGGGCTGCACTCCTGCAGCCCAATTTTACTTTCTTATCTCAAGACATGGTCTTGCTAAGTTATGCAGGCTGCCTCTGACCTCAAATTCACGATCCTCTTGCCTCCACTTCCTGAGTTGCTGGTATTATAGTCATGAGTTGCCACGCCTGGTTTGGAGAGCATGAATTTTGTTGGACCGTTAGCTTTCCCTATCAGGGTTAGCCTCCACAAACCAAGGCTCCACCATTTATTTCTAACATAAAAGTTATTGTTGGAATCATCACAGAATAAATTATGTAAACCCAATATCATCCTACCTCCTATTATATTTGCATATAATCAAATTTGCTTGGAAACACAGGATATACAAAGAAATAGCCCACTTGCTTGCTGAAATCCTTGACTACCATTTGCTCTTAGACTACAATGTAAACTCCTTACCACAGTCTACAATGTCCTATGGATTCTGCTTTCTGACAGCCTCTCCATTCCCACACTCACCACTCTTTCTTTTGCTTTCTCTGCTCTGACTTCACTGAATCCCTTTTAATTTCCTTAAGAAATTAAATTGCAGCCACCAGAACCTCCCATGTGTTATTTCAGAATGTTTTCCTCCAACTCTCCTTGTGACTGATTTACTCTCCCCTTTTCAGCTTTAGCCCACTGAGCACCTTTTCAGAGGGGCCATCCCTAGAAAGTTCTCTAATGGGGCCTCCCACACTTCCTCTCAATCCCATTCTTTTTATTGTCATTTCACAGCAGATGTGTCCACGTGTAAGAATGCTGTTTTCTGGTTTGCCTATTTGCTATCATTCTGCTGACTTGAATGTGGATTTCTTAAAGGCAGTAATCCCATCAGTTTTATTTACCACCACAACCATTTGACTTTATACAGAACCCAGAGCATAGTCAGCATGTAGTAAATATCTAAGGAATGAATGAACGGACCCAGTTGAATCCAAACACATACTTTTGATGGATTGCTTCATCATTACTGCTAACGGAAACGTTTAAGACCATGACCCTCTGGCAGGAGCTCAATAGTGCCATCTATGTAAAAAAGAGAGAACAAGTACTAGGCCATCACACATTGGCACTTCCCTGACACTGGATTTCAGATAACCAAAAAGAGCACATTGACCAACTGTGACTTTCTAAAAGAAATTGCTATCAAGTTTCCCACAGTATACAGGCAACAGAGGAAACATGTTGGGAATGGGAATGGCAGTGATGGGTAGGGGGCAGGGAAGTCTGAGTGATTACCTGTCACAGTAGTTTGGAACCAATGAGTTCTCCTGACAACTATATTCACTCTTTTGACAGGCTTGAATTAACCTTCTCTGGAAAAAAAAAATGAAAAGAAAAAGAAAAGAAAATTAAAACTATGATTTTTTGGAGACAGGAAGATGTAAATATAGAAGTCTGGCAATAGGGGAGAGGGAAGAAAGGACAGTGATAAACAGGAACAAAAAAAAATTGGCAACCAAAAAAGGTGCTGTATATTAGCTACAATGATGTAAAATGGCCCAGCAGAGATCAGCATAACATCTGTCTTGCTCATTTCCTGCATGTCTACATATTCATGCTCAGCTTTTGGAATTCTCTGGAGACACTTGAGTATATAGGAAAATGAGTTCCTATGAGCTACAGCTTACTGCTTTGCTGAAGCGATTTTTTAAAAAATCTTACTACCCTGATTGAATCTCAGCCTCAAGCACTTTTGATCTTTTATTAACCAATGCAGATTTTAGGTACATTTGGCAAAAAAAAAAAAAAAGAAAGAAAGAAAAGAAAAGAAAAAAATAAATGCTTAAGCTTGATAAACGTACACAGATTGTGTTAGGATCACATGATAGAAAAAATGACAAAGGCCCTGGACCTAGAAGGAGTTGGGTTCAAATCCTGACTCCCTCTCTTATAAGCTTTGTGAGAAGTCACTTACCAGTACTGAATTTCAGGTCTTCATCTGTAAAATGAGCACTGCCTGGTGCTAGGAGCAGAAACTAATGCCTGTGTTATATTGTCCATGAATATTAGTCATCTCATTTGTCACTATGGCAGGGAAACTGGCCTAAATAAATTTATGGGGAAAATATTTACTGGGAGATCATGGTTAGAGAATTTTAGTCCATAATGTTAGTGGGGCAGGCATGGTGATGGCAGGTGGCTATGGCCTCTGGCAGAAAACCTCACATCTAGAGAATGACCAGAAACATGAGTCTGGGGTAAACTCCAAAGACCCACCCCCAGGAAGCCACTTCCACAAAGTTGGGTTCCAGCTCCCAAAGTTCCATAACTTCCCAGGATAGTGCCACCATCTGGGGACCAAACATTCAAACACACAACTGTTGGAGGACATTTTAGATCTACACCATAACAGCATGGAATAAGTACTCAATAAATATGTGTTTTTCATTCAGAACACTTTAAGCACCTATCAAACTCCTCATCTTTATAGCAATTTGTTTAGGAGATTTTCTTAAAATATCTGGAGAACTGTAGAAGTTCTGTCCTTGGTCATTGAACAATACATTAGTCCAGTAAGCCACTTCTGCATCTTCATCTTTTTCACACTGCTTCTTTTCTTGGATATCCCACAGTCTGTCTTACCTCAAGTCTCATCTTTTCTTCTATAAAAATTTTCCTTATCTTTCAAGTCTAGTTCAAAGATCAGTGTTTCAGTCAAGCTTGCTAGGTATGCCTAGTCAGATTTTGTCTCCTTTTCTTCTGCATCCATTTCTCCACTTAATGCATGTATTCGCTAAACACTTATTGAGGACCTGTTAGATGCTAGGGAATGTGATAAATGCCTTAGTAATAAAAATGAATATGATACACATGGTCCCCATTGTCACAGTCCAGTGAGGAAGGCTGAGAACAGGGCAGATGATTGCATTAAACCCATTAGACCATGATGTACACAATAAAGTTGCACACATGGCACTTGAGAACTCATGGGAGAGGTTTTCCTCTCTCAAAAGGTGCTTATACCTCCAACACAGTTATTTTGATCTTCTTTGCATTATACTTTATTGTTTTGTTCATCCTTCTGGTTACACTGCAAACTCCTTGAGGATAGATATCATCTTATTTGTCTTATATTCCTTTAAAGTCTTGCACAATATTTTGCAAGCAGTAAATGTCCAATAAATGTTTTCTGAATATATTATTAATATGTACACAAAGAGAGGCTACCATCAGTAAGCACTTATATAATGTCTTGGTCTGTCCTGAAAGAAAATATGTGGTTATAATTACTAGGGATTAAAGCTTCAGTTGACATCCCCATGGCAGTCCTGAATAACATTAGGCAAAATACTTTTTCTCAATTTCTTCTTTTGTTAACAGAAATGATAATAATAATATCTTCCACAGAGGGATACTGTAAGGACTAAGTGAATTAATCTAGTCATTAGAAGTACTTTAGAAGTGTGCCTTAATGGTAGTTTCTAATAAATATTAGCTGTTGTGTCCCTTTCTTAAACAGATTTAAACCTTTACTCCTGTAGAACAGATTAGTGCAGGCAGAATTTGAATTGCACAGATGAAAAACCTAGTTTTTTTATTTGTATGTTTGTTTGTTTTGTTTTTCAGTATAGGGGGTTGAACCCATGGCCTTGTGCTTGCATGCTTTGCAAGTGCTCGATCACTGAGCTGCATCCCCAGCCCATTTTTTTACTTTTTGAGACAGGGTCTCACTAAATTATGCAGACTGCCTCTGGTCTCAAACCTGCCATCTTCCTGCGTCTGCCTCCCAAGTTGCTGGGATTACAGGTGTGCACCATAATTCCTGGCTCACCAACAGTTTTCATCTTTCAAGTTTTTTGCTGAGTCTAGCTGCCTTGTTAGTCCAGTTCAAATTCAGAAACTTGCTGATTTAAAACATCTCCAGATAATATGATGACATCTTAAGAATGTTTGTTATGAAATCATTACCTCCATTCATTGACTGATATCAATGTGAAAAGTCTCAATGAAAACAATAACTAGAAATGACAATTTACTGAGTTCCCACTATATGATATATATATGATGATATATGATATGATATATATGTATATATATGTGTATATATATACACACACACACATATATATATATATACACACACACATATATATATATATATCCAATATATATTCCAATCCTTAAAATAATATTTAGGGTACATAGTATTTATATTTGTGAGCTTGGGAAGGTCAAGTTATTTACCCAGAGAGCCCCATACCTCCAACTATCTTTAGTTTGGTTTCATTCTTTGTGATTTGCTTTTTCAGAACCAGTGAAGAACAAGAAAGTTCTAGGGAGAAGTAGATAGAATTTAAATCTGACCATTGAAAATGCTTTTCCATATAATTTCAACAATTTTATGTGATTCAAAGTAGAGATGGGGTTTGAAGCGGTCATCTGATTCCACTCTCATCTTCCAGATAGCTCTATTGCCAGTTTGACTGACATGTGGCTGCCAATTTCATTTACTAAGATTGGTAGGCACACACATTACTGGGCCTCTGGTTTCCAAGTCCAATACTCAATAGCCATTCAACCTAGTTCATCCCTTTTCATATATTCAAATTCTCTTTGCATGCTATCCCCATTAGCTTTTATTCTGTCCATTATAGATTTAGAGAACAGTTGGTCACTGCCATCTTTATAATTATCCTTCATGTCATGTACAGCAGTACTGTCCAAGGATAATATATTGTGAGTCACATATTTAATTTTAAATTAAGTAGTAGTCACATTTTTAAGAAGTAAATGAAACAGATGAAATTGATTTTAATAGTATAGTTACTATAAAAATCACCAAAAAATTCATAATTTAACAGAACACATTTATTCTCTTGGCAGTCTGGAAGCCAAAAGTCCAAAATGGTTACCACTGGGCTGAAATCAGAATGTTAACAGGGCTATGTTCCTCTGGAGACTCTAGGGAGAGATGTGCCTGCCCCGTCCAGCTTCTGGTGACTGCTAACTTTCCTTGGCTTGTGGCCACATCACTCCATTCTCTGCCTACATCTTCCCATTGCTTTTGTCTTTGTATGTATCCAACTCCTTCTACTTTCCTTTTAGGAGGACACATGTGATTGTATTTGGGGTATAGTCAGATCATCCCGAATAATCTCTCCATTGCAAGATTTTTATCTCTCATCACATCTAAAAAGATTCTTCCTCCAACGAAAATAATGTTAGAGGTTCCAAAGATTAGGACCTACTACCTTTAGGGGCCAATATTCAACCTCCCAGTATATCTTATTCAATCCAATATATCATTATTCAACCTCCCAATATATCTTATTCAATCCAATATATCCATAATATTATTGTTTCAATGTATAAATAACAGTTCATGCTAAATCTCCTAAATATGGTGAGGTTCTTTAAACTTACAACACATTTCAATTATGGTTAGCTACATTTCAAGTGTTCAATAGCCACATGTGACTATTATATTGAACAATGTAGAAAGAAATGTTTTTGTTTTCTCATCAAATAATTTGCTTTCCTTGCTCAGAAGCAAAGTATTTTCTATTAGTTTCATCAGTGAAGATATCCTTATTTGACTTTTTTTCTTTTTGTCACTATGAATATAGTTCTTTTCTTCCTACTGTGAGGACTAACTTTAAAACCTTTTTGGACAATGTAAATCATTGTATTGTCCCTTCAAAAGGCATTCAAATTTTTTGCTAAAATGCTATAACAAAACAGCAAAAATGAAGGAATTGGGCCTCTCTGCAGACTAGAATTGGGAGCCAGAGCAGTACAGCTGGTCATGGATAAATAAACATGAGGAAGATGGGATTGATGTTTGGGGAACATGGAAATAAATGTTCTCATTTCAGCGCAGAAAATACTCATTCATTTATTCACCCATTCAACGAATTTACTCTGACTCAGGCACAAAAGGAGGTTCTGGGGATATAAGTAATGCTCAATTGTAAAAAGAAAAAAAAAACAGCTATGTTCCATTCCCTCCAGCATTCAGAGTAGAGAGAGAAGGGAGAAATAAACTAAATGGAAACTGCAACTATGAACATTTCTACCAAGGAATAAAACATGGTTCTCTGAGAGAGGTAGGCTGATCTTGTCAAGGAAGTAATTGAAGGTTTCCTGGAGAAATGATGATTAAGTGAAGATAGGAAATATAACTAAGAATTAATACAGTGAGAAGGAAAGAAACGGAAGTTGTAGGCAAAAGAAATCACATAAAAAACTGTTCCATGGAAGGAATAATCTATTACAATATGACAGGAAAAGCCAAGATGCCTGGATAGTAGAGAATGAGCAGAGGGGGCCAGGCACAAGAAGAGAACAGGGAGAGTGGAAGGGACTCAACTACATGACCACATGGGAGTTTTGTCTTTCTTCCTAAACAGTAATCCACAGATGGATTTTTGTTTGTTTTGTTTTGTTTTTGTTTGTTTGCTTTGGAAAGATTATTCTACTGAAGAACAGGTTGGTAAAGGGACAAGAGTAGATACTGTTGGAGCAGTGAGGGAGGTATTACAATTTAGGCAAGAGATGATGGCATGGGTAAATATGGAGTCACCCTTGCATCTCATCTAATCCATTAGGAAAGCTTGTTGGCTAAAACCAAATGACCAACTTACTACCTCTAATGTTAGACTGGCTGGGATTTAGCCCAGTTGGTAGAGTGATGGTCTGCATTCTCTGAGGACTTGAGTTTGATCCCCAGCACCACAAAAATGGGAGAAGGATGTGGCAATCCACTCCTGAAGCAATCCCAAAACAATTATCCAAGTGAAAACCCTATGAGATTTGCTATGAGTTGGACCCAACTTGATGGCACCTAACACCAATTTTAGACTATAATGCAAGCCACCGTAATTTCTCCTCTGAAATATATCACCTGTCTTTTCTAGAGTTCCTGCTCCCCAAATTGACCCTGTGTGTAGAATAGTTTATTCTACACAGAGAAGTCAAATAGATCCTCCTTAAAAGTAGGCCAAACTGTATTAGTCACCAGCTCAACACCTCAATGGCTTCACATCTCATTCAGAATAAAAGTCCTTCAAGGTGCTCCATGATCAATTCCTACCAAATCTGGTTCCTCATCACCTACTACTCTCCCCTTTGCCACAATGATCCTCTTGCTTTCTTTTAACAAACCAAGTATGGTCTGAACTCAGGGCCTTGGCACTTGCTGTATCCTTTGTGTGGAATACAGTTTTCTTAAACTCCCCATGGCCACTCACCTGAAACTCATCATTTCTATCTCCATTTAGCCCCTCATCATTTAGTTTTCTCATCTAAAATTGTCATTCCACATTTTATACCCAAGAAAGTATGGGAGCAGGCCACATAAATTCCTGAGAGGAAAGCATTCCAGGCTATGGGAATAGCTAATACAAAACTGTGAGTCAGGAGTAGAGGAAGAGCAAGGAAGCCAGAAGGCTGGAGTCATGTAGCTGAAAGGTACAGGAGGTGACAAAGGCCAACTCACATCATCCTTAAATACATGTCATTGTGAAGGCAGTGCTCACAATCTGAGATGAGGAGTCCTTCGAGGGTTTCAAGCAGAGGAATGGTGGGATCTGACTTATATTTTAACAGGTTTATTCTGGGTACTGGCTTGAAAATTGACTTATAGGAGCCAAGGGCAAAAGCAAGGAGTATAGTTATAAAGTTATTGTAACAAACCAGATAAGAAATGATGATGGCCTAGATGAAGCTAGTAGCAGTGAAATGGTGAGCAATGCTCAGTTTTTGCATATATTTTGAAGATTGACATGCCAGAATTTAAAGGTAGATCAAATGCATGATATGAGTGAAAGATTTGAGGCCTGAGCAATTGGAAAATAGAGTGGTCATTAACTGAGATGGAGAAGTCTACAGGTTTGGGAACTGTTATCAGCTCAGTGTTGGACATTGGCTATGAATGACTATTTGACACCAATTTTAGTCAGTTCAGGATACTGTAACAAAATGCCATAAGTTAGGTTGCTTATAAATAACAAAAATTTACTTCTCCTAGTTCTGGAAGCTGGAAGTCTGAGATCAGGATGCCAGCACTTGTATTCTGGCAAGAACTCTCCTCCTGGTTGAAGATTGCCTTTTCTTGTATCCTCACATGGAAGAAAGAAGGCAATAGAGTTTTCATGAGGGCTCCATCCTTATGATCTAATTACCTTCCAAAGTCTTCATTTCCAAATCCTAACATTAGGTGTTGGGATTTCAATATATGAATTTGGGGAGGACATAAACTCTCAGTCCACTGCAGAGAAGCACTGACATACTGCCGGACATGGCAGTGTCAGGAAGTGTTTTATTCTGTTGCACACAGGGTCGCTATGAGTGGGACCCCACTCAATGGCAACTAACAATAACAGTCAGGTATACATAGTATTCTCAACTATGAACTTGGAAGAGATCACCATGGGAAAGACAATTGCTAGCAACCAAAGGAACATACTGTGGGTTCACAATTGTAACATGCAGACAAAATGAATATTCTGGGCTAAAGCTTACATACAGGGAAGGAACCTCCTATTGGCAGGTGAAGAACATGCAGAAATGTGGATATGCAGTCATTCTAGAGATCTGAACTACTGCTCACAAATACCAAAGCCATACTTAACCTCACAGAGAATGTGTAGTCATATTAACTCCCTGGGCCCAGCTGTCTGTTTTAAATGACTCAAGTCTCCTCCAAGACCAAAGCCTTTACATGAGTTACAATGTTCAGGTCACTCTGAGCTGATTTATTGTCCGGAGCATAATTTTATATGTGTGCTTCCTCCAACCTCATCACTTTTCACTTTTATACTCAGCTTCAGCAATTCATAAAATTCCTGGGCCATAATAATTACAATGATGACCATGACAATCTCAATTCTCTGTCCATGGCCAAAGGGCAAGATGTTGTAAACTGAAATAAGTCAGGAAACTCTCCACAAGCAGTCCCAGGGTACAGGAGATGGTAAGCCCCATCCCCCACACCTCAGCTTTACTGTAGGTTGGTTCTCTCTGGGAATCTGATCTGGATCATGAAGGTGGAGATCATAGTTCCTAGTTTATGGCATGGGGCAGATGATGAAATGTGCAGGATTTGATAGATGGAGAGGGGTTTCTAACATGGAAAGTACACACTGTCAGCAGTATACTTTCAGCCGTTATCACTGCTATTTCCATCACTTCCACCACCATCATCATCACTGTGCTTGTCACCAGAATGGTTTTACACTAACACACACAGAAGCCTAAGCCACAAGTTCCCACCACTCCTCCTCTCCTGCTCAGCCCATGGCCATGCCCAGACTCCTATTTTCAAAGACCAGCCAAAGCCATGCCTCAGGTCACTAAAATCAAGGACAGTCCTGACTTTCATAGTTTGCCTATCTGTTCCTACCTTACCTCCTGCTTATTTGTAAAGTGATTACTTGTTATTAACTACCTGCTCATGAGAGCTAGCTCATAGCATAATTTTCCTTTTTGGCTGTGCTGGAAAAAATCTCAGGTAGCTTGCACCCCAGAGCATTTGTGTCATGAGTTGTGTCTTGGACATCCTAGGTTTACAGTAGTTAGTACTCATACAAATGGCTGCAGGTGCCAAGGAGGTGAATTCCTCTTTGGCTATGAAACACTAGATAAAACTATTCATTCAATTCATTTTAAAAATATCTGAAGTCCACCAACCATGTTCTAAGAATATAATAAGTAAGTAAATGAAATGATGATAAGTAAAATGAAAATGTAGTGATGATCAAAATAGATGTTTTCCCTGAATTTATGGAATTTAAAAATATGAGGGTGGCCAATGGTAGCCAAATAAATACTTCCATAATTTATACATTTTGGCATATGTAAAAAGAAAGAAAGAAGTGCTATAAATGAAACGAGTAAGAGCAATCTTTAACTTGAACATAGCAGGGAGAGGGAATGAGAAAAAAGGTGCTCTGAAGTGGCCAATGTATGAATAGTGATCAGACCTTCACTAGGGAAGGAGAAGGGTGGAGTATGAATGGGAGTCCTCTTGACAGAGAGAACAGAATGTGCAAGGTCCTGAAGCAGGAAAGAAAGTGAAAGAAAGAAAGAAATGGAATGCAATATAGGGACTGGCTGGCTGGCGCCAGGGAAGGGCATGAGCTGTGCAGGGTCAGGAGAAGCTGTTTCAGAGAGATCAAAATTGTCTGTGTCTGGATTACAGGATAGTTACAGGGCAGCATACCATCATCAAAATTTACCAGGGTGTACACTGAAAATCTCTGAATTTCATTGTATGTAAAGTATCTCTTGATAAATATGGCAGGAGGGACAGAGATTTTTAAGTCCTTTCCTTTTTAAACCTCAACTTAAGATTCATTTTAATCTGATTTTCACCTAATGCAAAAATAAAGCAGAAACAGAACTTCAAAATTAAATGCATTTGTCTATGCATTTATTTGCTTGATCATTTGTTACTGGCAAATTTGTTTAAAAATTTGTTTAAAACATATTTAAGGCAAAAAGGGTAGCCTTGGAATTCCAAGGGACATTAGATATTTATATTTATACAGCTAGGAACAAGTCACTGGAACTAATGAGCCTCAGCTTCCTCATCTATAAAAACAAGGAGACAGCCAAGTGTAATATTACACATCTAATAATCCCAGCACTTGGGAGGCTGACGCAAGAGGATCCTGAGTTTGAGGCCAGCCTGGGGTACATAGAGCTTTTCAGGCCAACCTCAGAAATATAGTGAGACTCTGTCTTAAGAAACAAAAACAAAAACAAAACAAGCATAAAAATGTCTGTCATATCAGATGGTTGATGACTAGATGAGTAGATTGTCTCATTCAATCTCATGGAATAATGTCAGTTTGGATAAAAAAGATAGATAGATAGATAGATAGATAGATAGATAGATAGATAGAGATAGATAGATAGATAGATAGATAGATAGATAGATAGATGATAGATAGATAATCCTCCCTCACTCTCCTTCTTGTTGTTGCTGTCATTAGGTGTCACTGATTTGGGTCTTACTCATAACAACCCTGTGCACAAATGAATGAAACACTTCCCAGCACCATGCCATGCCCAGCACTCCTTCAGGGCATCTCTGCTGTTCATAGGGGTTTTAATGGTTGATTGTCTCAGGATTGCTTTGGGAATGGGTTGCCACATCCTTCTTTCATTTGTGGGTGCTGGGGATTAAGCAGGACTTCAGAGAGCATGGAGTGGCACTCTACTAACTGAGCTAACCCCCAACCCCTTATTTTCATTAAAGTCTAAAAAGTCAAGCACATTGCCAAGTTATTCTGATAAAGTTAGCTCCACAAGAGATGATATGTGACTCTGTGTGCTGTTTGGATATACGATATTTCTGTGGCAGACCCAAAAAAGACCTGCAGGAGCTGAAATAGTGGGGGATAGGCATTGCTACAGTGGGGGCTGTCATCACGACCTGCCATTTGCCCTACCCCAGTGTGGCAGTGACATTACCACCCAGGGCCCCAGCACACCCATGTTCATGCACAACAGGCTTGAGATGGCATCCGCGGGAGGACACTAAGTGCAATGAGAGATGTTCAGACCTCCCCCAAAGAAAAGAGAAACAAGGCTTACTAGGAGACTGCTCATTTCAGATACAAAAGACAATTGTACAACTAAGGCACCTTTTGCAGCTTTGTTCAAACTCAACTTTCTTCTCTCATCATTTCTTATTCTTTTCACTTTCTTACTATGACTTTCTAAAGTCCTAAAGATGAAATTTTTAACTTTCTAAAGCCATGAGTAGATTAAATTCATTGCTAAAGTCTGGAACAATTCACTTTGAGTCCCTTCAGCTTTCAATTACCCAAGAAAATCTAGTTTTCAATAGATAAAGGCTGCTCTTTCAACCAATCTGAGGTGTCTCTGGAACCAGGAATTGTGTGGATCGGCACCATAAAAATGCACAGGCCGAGGGCAGACAGGCAGATAGCTTTGGGGAGCCTGGTAGACAAAGGAAGTGTTATGTGTGGTACAACCATTCACTGCAAAGGGATTGTTTAAGTGAAGATGACTGGTCGACACTCACACAAGAGGGAGCCTTCATACATAAATAAAGGCTGGCTGCCGCGGAAACCCCTCCATCTGTTGCTGCCACTGCTGGACTTCCAAGGCGCTGGTTGCACTAATTAAAAACATGGGTGGATTTGTACCCCACATGTTCACTTCTAAGAAATCACTGAGAATTTGTTTTCAGGCAGGCCCAGCTCCAGGCCTGCTCCTAGCAGCCAAAGGGTGTCCATTGGGGGCCTTATGGCTGCTGTTCTCTTTTTATCATTGATTCCTAATACTTTTCCTCACTTAGAGCCTCTCCCCATTTGGGTAGCTCTAGCAATCAAGATGGCTAGAGATTTGTTAAGCTACTAAGTTTAAAAATTGGGGCCCAATTAAAGACAGAACTTTCCTCTGCAGAGACGGGGAAAAAATGAAAGCTTGTGTGGGAGTGTGTGCTGCTTTGGCATTTGTGGGCTAGTCCCGTGCTAGCCTCTGAAGGGATGATGTGTCATAGGATCCCATAAGCAATGTGGGCAAAGGATCCTTGGCTATGGCAAACCAGCTACACACAATATTACTGGCTGCCCCTTCAGTTTCCTTCTCCTTCCAAGTGGAGGCCAAATTTGTGGATGTCTAATCATAGGTGGTTGGCAATCACGAGCCCCATCATCTCCTGAGTGTATACAGAAGTAAATTCTGAACTGCAAATTAGGACAAATGGGCTTTATCTCTTCCTTTACCTCCATTCCTGGAGATAAAGCATATAGTTGTCCAGTCTGTTTTGCCCCAAAGGAAACCAATGAGCCAATATATGAAACAGCACACAGTCTCACAAAGGCTAAGTAATGGACTCTACTTCTGACTAATAACGTGAAGCTCTTTTTATAAGATCACACTGGCTTGGAAATAGCCACCTGGCTCTTCCAAATAACATCCTGTCCCCCATAGGACAATGGAATGGTGGAGGCAGGGAAAGCATCTGAATTCCTGTTTACACTGCCTCTGCCTAATGCTGAACCATATTCATGATGTTCTGTTCCTGTGAATGGGAGATTCTCCACTTACTTGATGGCAAGAGACAGTATGTCATAGAAGTGGTGTAAAGTTAGAATCCACCACCTTTTTTTCTGCTGAATCTCTTTACACTTTTGGTCTGACCACCTGAGCACATCCTTTCTTGTATGGAATATAAAGAATAAATTGTCTTCTGTACAAAAAGAGTTTTGAAAATCATTAAGATTTGTGTAGCACACAGAGCTGGTTGTTGTTGTTAGGTGCCGTCAAGTCAGTATCCAACTCATAGCGACCCTCATAGGGTTTTCGATGGCTGACTGTTTCAGGATTGCCTTGGGAGTGGATTGCCAGGTCCTTCTCCATTTATGTGGTGCTGGGAATTGAACTCAGGACCTCAGAGACTGCAGTGCAGCACTCTACCAACTGAGCTAAATCCCAACCCCAGCACACAGAGCTAGATGATTTAAAATAAGGAAGTTTCCATTATTAAGTATTTGTTCATTCAAACAATACTTACTAGACAATACATCTAGGAGCTGATGTTACATCGATTGCATTCTGGAACATCTGCCTATTTGAGAGTGGGCAGATAACTTCAGCACAAAGCCAGCTTTCTTCCAAAAACTTTTTTAAAAATGAAAGGCAAAAATAATTAGCAGGGATGTTGGAAGTCACACAAACACGCTGAAGAAAGCATTGTCTTGATTTCAGCTTGAAATCTGTGTTGAATTAGCAGTAGGAAGTTGAGTAGAAATATCTCATTTCTTAAGACATAATTTTTTTAGATTTTATCGCAGCACTATTCACTCTTGTGGGAATTAAATAATTGACTACACTTTAAGCATCCCCTAAAAAGATACTTATAGGTTCTTGGGGTTTTTTTTGTTTGTTTGCTTGTTTTGTTTTTGTTTATTGGCTTGGCTCATCTATTCCCTGGGTAAGCTAGCAAGCATGTTTATTTTATTAATTATTGATACTGATATTATAAGCTAATAGCTGTTTTGAGTATTTGGTTTAATTCTCAATCACCTCATAGAACAGTTAGTGCTTAAAGTTTAGTATATAAACACTATTAGAATAGTTTTAGGATCCTAAAGATACTTATTGACAGGAAGCCCCAATGAGAGTTTACATAATGGATTTCAGTCTTGTAAAAGGTACTCATAACTCTTGGTAAATTTCTGCATGTTTTTTCTTTAACTCAAGTCCTCCAAAGCTAAGAAATGGGGCTAATCCAAGATAAAAGTAAGAACAAAGTGATTATAGTGTCCTTCTATTTTGATAAGGGCACTAGGTTAATATGTGAACACCACTGTTGATGTCAGCCTTCCCAAACCAAAGATAAACACTGGACTGCTCTGCCTTCAGATTTGGGTGACATTTTTCTTTATTAATGAGCATTTCTTTTTCTGCAAAAGAAAGAAAGGCTTTATTTTAGGTCCCTGGCTTCAGGCTAAGAGTGATCATTTCTTCCCTTTTTGCATTCACCCTTTAATAAAAACAGCATAATTCCTGCTTTTCATATCTACCTTTGTATTTTTGTTAATGTCTTTATTTGATTCCACGTCATTATGATTTTTATTCCTTTTACTTTTGTGGGGTAAAATGGGTTCACTTAAATTAATATTTATTTTAGCTCTTTCTCTTGAAACGTGATTTCATTGCTCTGAAAGATACCAGGTTTCTTGGGTCTGATGTTGTTAAGTGAGCATAGCTTTGTGCCTATGTCTCTGTAGACACTTAAAAATGTGTTTTCTTTTGTCCGAGTGAGGTTTACTTTACCATTGCCTGGTTGTTATAAGAGTGGAGTAGATCAGTCATTTGTTTCTAGAAGACTGTGGTTATTACCCATGTCCTTGGATTTTAACACTACCTTCAGAAAGATGCTGAGCACATTAGAGTCTTTGTAAGGATACTTGAATCTGGGTCCATACAAATTTTTTGCTGACTCCCTTCTTCCTACCAAGAGAAATACACATACTAAGAAACTCTTTTCCCATTTAACAGAGGGAGAGGTTGGTCCCAGCTCCAGTTGTTGACTGGTGTAGTAGGTAATGGTCACCTGATAGGAACTAGGTACTGTGCTGGGTTAAGGGCAGAGTCAGAGTGAACCAGAATGTCTGGCAAAAACAGCCAAGGTCATGCAGAAGCCAAAATTGAGGGAAGCCAGAATTCAGAACCAGAAAAGAGGCAAGTCTGCAGAGGTGAAGGCAGAAGTGATGCTGCCCAGCAGAGTAAGAGACCTGGACAGCAGCCCTTGGATGAGCTCTGCCTTTGCTGAGCCTTGCCTGCATGCTCTGCCCTTAACTTCTCTACTGTTCCCCAATCTCCTTTTCATAACACTCTCTTCACTTGAGCTTTTTTGTGGAGGACTCAGTTCCCTGCAAACAGACATGTCCTGATTAAAACAGGTGCCATTGTTAACTTTTAATGTAACCCTGAAACACTTCTTTTCCCCTAAAGAAGAGATGCTTTAAGGCCCAAAGGCATTAAATCTCAAATTCAGCAAGGAAAGAGGAGCTGTGTTCTTTCCCCCCACCATGATGCCATTCCCCAGCTTCTCCCTGGAGGGTGGAAGATGCTTTGGAGGGGGGTTAGCATATCACTCATTTCTTCGGAGCCCAACATGGGCAGGAAATAAGGCTAACCAGCCACTGACCCAGCTGACGAATTCCATTTCCATGCAAACACATCTCCTCTAGCACAGACAAGTTCTGATTTTATTTAAATCCTACTCAGAATTAAATCTCTGCAACATCAAGCTGAAAAGGAGATCCAGGTGTGAGATGGAGAGGAGAGCAGTTTCCTAACTTGATAAGTCCTATTGAAATGATGCAGAGTGAGATGACTGCTAAGTGTCTGCGAGGGGAGGTGGCAGGGAGCAGCCCGGATGGGGCTATAGGCACCAGAGAGGAGAAGGGAGAAGGGATGAGAGTTTTATCCTGTTTGGTTTTCTTTCTGGACACATCTGTCTTCCAGTCACCCACCAGTGTAATTAGGTCAGGATGCAGATTTTCTGAAGAAAGAAAGTCATCACCAATTCAGAAGAGTTTTGGGGATTCTAAGCAATCATGGTCAAAATGTTCCTCTGGGCTGACTTGCCAACAGACACAAGAAAGCATTGGAGTGCAGTTAAAATCCCTTATAGCTGGACAGCAGTTTTAATTGCATGCTCAATCTTAGCACCTTCCTGTTCTTGGCCTATCACACTTCCCCCTTTCAAAAAGGATTTCAATATGCTCATAAAACTCTGTGTCACCCTAATTCATGGACGTGTCTAAAATTCACTCACTTCCAAGCACAAAGGATTGACATGAAAATGCTCCCCAAAATATTCATGTTAGCATAAGACAAAACCTGCAATCCCATTATGAGGATTGAGGCATCAGTAGATTACAGTGGATACATAGAAAGCTCGAAAGATTCCCCTGAGATCTATATGAGGAGCGGCACCTCACCCAGCAGAGCTGCATCTGGGCAAACATCTGGCTACCCTGAAGCCCATCTGACCGAGAAAATGAGAGTGACCCAGAATCCCAGGATCTGAGTCCCACAACACTCTCTCCTTCCCCACCAGAAAAAGAGACACACAGCCCCCAGGCTGCCCAGTGTGGTGGCTCCTCAGAATGCCCCAGCAATGGCTAAGGGAAGAGACAAAATCTCTGAAAAGCTTCAGACTCCTATAGACTCTAGAAAGTCACTGAGGTATGTTTGGAGTGCTGAACAAAGCTAAAGAGTAGTATTTAAATATTTTATTGATATTCCTCAAGTAGAAAAAAAGTCAAAGGCCATTGATTGTGAGTGATGGGAGGTTGTCAGCAGGGAGGTTCTCCCTGTCCATGCTACCAGCAATCCCATAGTCCTCAGACCTTCCCCTCTCTATACCTACAATCTTTGCTTCCACCCCGCCATGCTCAGCAAGACACATCAGTGAGATTATACCAAAATCAAAGTAACCATACTGCCAAAAGTCATTTGAGGTATGAAGTTAGGATGATGCAAGGGGCCAAAGACTATGGCAACAAAACAAAACAAAAGAATGAGCTAGTAATTAATATGTACCATGTGAATCACAAGATTCACAAAACAGTTACTGAATTCTGCCATAAAAGGAGAAGATACCCATATCCAAAGCAGAATACGCCAGGTCTTTATGACACATATTTTCTCACACATGACAAGTACACAAAAATTAATTCTACACCTATAAAACTTAAAAGTCCATCACTATGGTTTTTGTTTCCAGTAAGAGATGCAACTTAATTATTTTGAGGCAAATAGAAAAATCCTTTGCATCATGATTTTTCTAGAAGAGATTTGCTGTAATGCATTTTTAACAAACTCCAAACTAATTTAATAGCATCCTAGATAGTGTTTTACCCTGTAGTCTCTAAAGACCACGTGAATTTTCATGTGCAAGGACAGGAAGTTTCCAGTAACAGAAGCTACAAGTTTCAGAAAGGAACAAATATCTCAGGGAGAATTAATGTCAATCCCAGGATTCTTGGGTTTTGCTGTTAATTCACAGGATGTCTGGAGCTGACATCCCCACGGTTTCTCCACTGTTCTACCTGTAGAAAGCAAGGATATTTGGAGTTTGTTTCATAACTGATTTGGCTGCTCCTACCTTCTCTGTGCTGGCAGCCATAGCACCGTGGCATCTGATCCCGTCAGATCTCGGAAACTAAGCAGGGTCAGGCCTGGTTAGTACTTGGATGGGAGACCACCTGGGAACACCAGGTGCTGTAGGCTTGGGAGAAGGACCCAGCAACCCACTCCCAAAAGTCAATCTGCCATTGAAAACCCTATGAATACCAGAGAAGCACTGACTACAGTGTTTTGCCTGTTGTACCTAGGGTCTCTATGAGTCAGACACCAACTCGATGGCACCTAACAACAACAACACCTTCTCTGTGTACAAATTGTAGGCAAAGTGAGATCATCAAGTACCTCTGACAAGTACTGTGATTTGTTCCAGATACTTCCTTCACTTCAGGGGCTATATAGAGTTTATATGATGTCAGCTACTTTTCACGTATATCCTTTCCTGCACTCTGGTCCTCGTGATCGCCAGCTGAGTTTCTTCTCTTCACTTCTATATCACTCATTGTCACATTGTTCTTAAAGGAAACCCCATACAACAAAAGGGGGAACACCTGACACCATCATGTTTGGCACTGCAACTAGAAACCACTGTGAAAACCATTTGTAAAAAGGGCATTATTCCATTTATAATCTGCTTTCCTGATTGCTTTTAACTAACTTGCGGAGTAGATGCACCGAGGTAGAAAGGTTTGTGACCCATCTGTTGAGTGTATAATTTCCTTTTCATTGGCTAGCACAGTCCAATAAAAAAAATATTATTAGGTGCACTAACTCAATCGGCAAACAAATGACAGGCAGATGGTCTTCAAAAACAATGCTGCCCATGAATGCCACAGAGCCATGATGTGGGCCCCAGCTTTTAGGCAGGCTTTGTCTGAAAACACTCCACTGAGTTAAGTGATGCAAAATACGGCAGAAAGAGAGAGAAGCTGTGTGTAAATGAGGGAGAAGTTAACGGCCTCTGAAGTGCTCCCTGAAAGGCTATGATAATTTTATTGGGAACAGGAAAAAAAAGCATCCTACTTAAATAATGTGGCCCTGTGATAGTGCTGAAATCCAATAGATCACGTTCAAGTGACACTTCTGTTCTAAATCCTTATTTTAGTCAGTTTTTTTTTTTTTCTCTAAAGAGGCCTTTATCTGACAGAATTTTCTCAAGTTTCATTTCTGTTAAGTAAGGCAACTTGGTAAGTACAAGCTTTTGCATGAGAGGTAAGAAAGGAAGGAAGGAAGGAAAAAAGGGGGAGGGAGGGAGAGGGAAGAAGGAAGGAAGGAAGGAAGGAAGGAAAAAAGTTAGTTCTTACAAGATTTTCAAGAATTTAAAAAATCAATGAGGTTAGAAACTGGCATAAGTAATTTCAAAGTCATGAGGATTTATGTAGCTGATACAAAAACCTTTAACAATTAATAATAATAAGCAGAGAACTAGACATTGTCTTGGATAATCCATCCCCCTCGTTAGGGTATGAGCTTTGGTTTGTGTAGTCAAGAGTGGAATGGATATGGGTTGAATAATCCACACATCTTCCTTAGGAATGGTGGCCTAGTTTCCTGATAAATTAAGATTTACCATAGAATGTGTGATAGATTTCATCTAAGCCCTTGACCTCAAAAGAAACTGAAATTTGATCAACTCAACTATTTAGCTGTATATGTTTTCTATCACCCCTGGACTGATATCTCTGGCTTTTAGAAGAAAAAAGGAAAAAAACACAACTATATTTGACTGACATTCTAAAAAATTTTTTCCTTGTAAAAATAATGCAAGTTTATGGTAAAAACTTTGAAAGAAGAGGAAAACCATCAAGGAACAGAATACAATCACTCAAATCCCACCACCTGGAACAGCTATGTTAATAATGTGGAAAATGTCCCCCAGTAGTCCTTCTTTGCATTTTTTTATGTAGTTAAAAACATATTATTGGCCAGGTATGGTGGTGCACACCTGTAATTCCAGTGACTGAGAAGGCAGAGGCAGGATCATGAGTTCGAGGCCAGAGGCAGCATGCATAATTTAGTGAGAACCTGATTCAAAATTAAAAATTAAAAAAGGGGCTGGGAGAGCAGCCTAGTGTTAGAACACTTACAAAAAATATGTGCAAGGCCCTGATTTCAACCCCCAACTACCAAAAATAAAAAAGAAAGAAAAAAGGAAAGAAAACAAGATATTGTCAAGTACCATGGCACATGCCTCTAATACCAGTGACTTGAGAGACTGAGGCAAGAGGATCATGAGTTCAAGACCAGAGGCAGCCCGAACAACTTAGTGAGACCCTGTCTCAAGAATAAAAAATAAATAAAAAGGGTCTAGGGGTGCAGCTCAATGGTAGTACTGCAGAAATTAAATAAATAAAAATATATTTTTTTACATTTTTCATTTACCTTTACATAACAGCTCTTTATACATAGTATCTCAAATTATTGCACAGCATTTCACTGTTTATGTAGAACACAATCTTCTTAGCATCCTAAAGAGACCTGTGTTGACTTGTATGTCTTGTTACTTGCTAGCTTTATAAATTTGGGAAACTAACATAAACTTCTGAGCCTCAATATTCTAAAAATTGAATCAAATAATCCTTGTAAACAGTTTAACACAAAAGGGAGAGGGAGCAAGAAGAAAGGGTGATGGGAGAAATGAAAGGAAATATTACACCTGTTGCCAATGAGGCAAAATTGGGATGTATATATATACAGAGAGACAAATATACACACAAGACATGCGAGTAGAAGAGGGACCATTGGTGGGCAGGGAGGGGGCAAAGGAGGTGGGGGTATGAGAGGGTAACCAGGGAGGTGAACATGAGCAATGTACAATGAAATGCATGTGTGATAATATTATAATGAGTCCCATTAAGTTGTACATTTAAATTACTAATAAAAGAGTTTAACACATTGCCTTGTAAATAGCAACCACCCAATAAAAGTTACCAATGATAATAACTTGTGCATTAGAATTCTTAATCACATTTTCGATGACTGTCTTAGTAAAGATTCATAGATAAGAACAAAGGATGTGAACATAGTTAAGGTTCTTAATGCATACCATAAAATATTTCCATGCATTTAGTAATAATTTATGCCCCACTTGAAATATACCAAGCATACCAAGCTCTTGCCTACCATGACTTATTTTTTTGAAAAACTTTGCTTATTTGATAGATTAAAATATGGCATCTCATAACTCTTTAAACTTTTTATACTGTACATTAAATATTTTCATTGTCTTTCTTTTGTGCATGTCTGTAAATTAGTGAATTTTTATTTGTATATTTTGCTAAGTCATTTTAATTCCTTGTTCCAAATCATTTAGAGACAAACCTATAGTATGATTCTAGTGTCATCACATACCCCATACCTTCTCCTTCTCTACCTCTTTCTCTCTCTCTCTTTCTCTCTCTCTCTCTCCTCCCTCTCTCCTTCTCTCTCTCAGCTAGAGCTAAACCCTCTAAGGTAGGCATGTTCAATCTACAGCCCACAGTGGGCATGCAGCCCAGGACAGTTAGTAAGGAGGCCCCAGAGTTTTATATTATCTTCATTTCTCTAAACTTTATCATAAAAATATTAAAAATGCAAGAAGTCTTATTTTGTATATACACTAATCATATTATGTAATTTATGTGCAGTCCAAGACTCAATGAGGCCCAGGGAAGCCAAAAGGTTGGACACTCCTATGTCTAAGGCAAAGCTTCTCAATCTTTAATAATCTGGAAGCTCTTGTTAAAATGCAAATTCTTCATTTCTAATTACCTTGCACTGGAGAAGAACATGGCAGTCCACTCCCAAAGCAATTCCAAAACAGCCACTGAAAACCCTAGGAGGATCACATCAGCACCTAACAACAACAATTACCACGCAGGTGCTCTTGTGCGTTCCTGGGAGTACTTAGTACTGATCCAACTATTAGAACTCAAGAAAAATATCTCTTCTTCTTTTATAGTGGGTGGTATATCTCCAAGGGAAAAGTAACTGGCCACCAAGAGACTTCCCAGAGTGTAAATGCCAATGGTCTAAGGTCTGCAAATGGTGAAGTCTATAATTTTGCATTGTAGTGGCTTGACTGAAGTCAGGATTTTGATCACTAGTTATCAGTTTGTCTGCCATGATCTATTTGCCAGCATGAGAGATCTCTGTGTGTTCTGGTCTCTTGCTAGGTACTCTGTCCTTATTGCCCATCAGTGTAATTAAATGTCATCACCTGTCTTCTGCCCTTCTATGGTCCTTTTCCAAGGTCTCCATTTCATTGTAACAACTTGTATTGTCAACACAGCCTGAACATGAAGCTACCAGTGAGCCTCTCAAAGATGCCACAGGCCTTTTATTAGTGGATTCCACTGTGCCTCAGTTAAGTCAGATAGTTTTGTGGCCTGCCAGGAAACCATCAGGCAGTGGGGCCCTTGTTCTCACATAATCAACCCATTCTAACACTCCCACCTCTCTGGGGCTTCTGACCTCTCCCACAACACTCTGCCAAGGCCATTTCAGTGTCCTCAACCTCACCACCATGTGAAAGCATCAAGGCCTCTTCACAGTCTTGTTAGGACTAGTTCCAGGTATCATTGCCAGTGCCCCCACCTTCAAATCACTGCTGACATCTCCCATGTCCATGCATTTTCCTCTTGCCAGCCTTAGATTCTCCCCTCTTCCCCACCACCCTGGTCCTATAAGATCCTCAACTCCCACAAATGTTATTCAGTTTCCATTCCATGGACATTAGCCAAGTCAGGTAGGTTGTCTGTTTAACCTATTTCCTCCCAGAGTAAGGACACTACTTCTCTACTTGAGCTGTATGTAAACCTGACCCACTTTATCAATCTGGAGGCAATGCAGGGAAGCGAGGGAAGAGCATGAGCAGAACAATGTCATCTTATAAGATATCTGCCTCCGATGAGGTTTTTACAGGGTCTCAAGGCAAAGAGAAGCTGTCAGTCTCTTGTAAGAGAAAATGGGGCTGCATCTGCCAAACTGCAGGATTAAGGGAATTCTAGGGGTTTAATACTTTCACCACCCAAACACCTCCAACTCAGGGCTCAAGATCCCACTCTTTTACTCCAAGGGCCCTGACTTTATCACATAAGAATCACCAAAGCTGTGCCTTCAGTGTTCTTTGCAGTTCAGCTACCTTGCAATTAGACCCTAGGCATGATGTTCAGTGGCTGAAGGAGGTAAGAGTTTTCTTAATCGTTGCCATAAAAGCTCTCTGATTTTCATATCAGGCTACTATTTTCTCTTTTCAAGGCTTTTAAAAGAGTTAAAAAGTGCTACCCCAATTAGCAATATGGTTACCCAGCCCTCATATAACCATTATGTTTACTATAGCCGCTAGAGTCTCAATCCTGCTCAAAAGCCACAGCATCTAATAAGTCTTTACTTCACCTGTAGATGAGTGCCTTAGTAGTTGTGTTCCTACAACATGCTAGACTCTAGGGTTATGTTATCACCATTCATTTAAAATCACCATGGAGTTTTTGCTACAATCTGATTGGCAATGGATTCTGTGCTAAAGTCTGTTTTCTGTGAACTTCCCTAATACCAACTCTCTCAGCCTGATACTCCTGAAAGCAGAGCCTGAGATGAGTAATTTATTAAGAATATGATTCTAGATCAGGTTTTTTTAGAGTTAATGAACAGACAAGGAAGAAAAGTCCATAAAAGATATATTATTATATTGGCTACCGCTACAGGCTACTGCTATCAATTCTATGCAACCACCTGGGGATTCTTATAAAATGTGTGTCAAACCTGTCAGCCCAGACGATGAAAAGGGAAAGCAGCTACTCATCAGTTTCCACTCCCTGTTGGTCAAGAATGGCCCCATGAATATTAACTCCCTATTTCCAGGTTGGGTTAACTAACTTTTGAGCAGATTCATATGGTCATCAGAGAATCCCTGAACAGTTTCCCTTGCCAGGACAAACCCCACTAGCAACTGAGTGACTATATTATCTTTTTTAGGTAAATGGTATGTAATGTGTCCATAATCTTCTGGCACTTGTCAAGATGGGAAGAGCTCACCGAAAATTAAAAGTACTAGATTTTATTCTGAATTATATGCAGCTTGGGTAAAACCTGTTTGCAAAGTTTATGATACGTTTTTCTCTAGACTAAATTTTGTCTTCATAGGACCGTGGCTTTTGTCTTTTCAAAAGCTCCACTTCTCCACAATGATGGACACAATTCTGGCTTTGGTTGAATAGGATTTTTAGTAAATTGCAGGTTATTTTCTGAAAATGATCAACTGAAGAGGTCTTTGGCCAAGGTTTAGAAGATTCTCTTTTAAAGGGGGGCTCTGCTATTTCCAGATATTCATTGCACTTAAAATGTTCATTTCAAATTAACAAGCATCCTTCTCCCCTTCTTTCTCTTATTTTTTTCCTTCCTCATCCTCCTACTTGCCACTAAATAGACCCTGGGACACCAGACCATGTGTCCTTTTAGCCTCTCAGGCTGAAATGAGACAGTTGGGCAAAGAGAAGACTTAAGTCATCCTGACTCCCATGTAAATGTCTATTATTAAAGTGAGCACGTGGGAACATTCATCTTTAATTCCAAAATTTTGTAAGAGCAAATGTGGAGATCATCATAATATTCATAGGGAGAAATAGAAAATAAAATGGACCTGGGAGACAGATCTGTGAAGTGTGAATGTAAGTAACCAGCACGTGAGCCTGACGCCTCTGAGCGTTAACACATGGTCCCTCCATCAAAGGTCTGTATATGCAACTCAGCTGCTGGACTGACAGAAGATTTGGAGTTGTTAACACACACTTCATTAAAATACCAGCTAACATCCAAGTTTGAAATCCCACAGTTTGTGTTAGTTGATAAAACTCAATTGCTTCTAATTACAGTTAGTGCAGCTTTAAGATAATATTTTGTTGTAATAAAGGATTCAATATGACAAGTGAGAGTTGGCCCGTTGAACGGGAAACACCAGGCTAGAGGGAATGTGTGCTGCTCGGTCTAACTTGTTTTTCTACAAAGTTTCCCAAGCATCCAATAGAGAAAAAATGACCAGTGTTTAAATGGGCTTTGAAAAGGAGGGGGTGATTCAAACATTGGATGTCATTTGCATTTCTGATTAGTCACTAGTTTAAGAGACAACACAGTGACTTGAAATGAAACAGGCAGAGTCATGTGGTTTTCCAGTCCTTTCCTGGAGAATGTTCCACAATTGGCCAACATCCTCTTCTTTTGATACTTTTATTTACCCCCTACGCCACCTCTATATGATTGTCAAAACTAGCACATTTGATAGACAAAACTTCTTCAAATATTGGAAGTTGTTGGTCTTAGCATTAGAAAGAAAGGGGAATCTTCTCTCTTAGCAATCTCTTCTTCTCACTGCAATTCTGGAACACTGGTCCTCTTAAGTCTTCTCCGGTAGGCTAAGCTGATTCCCACCTTCTGGCCTTCATAGTTGCTCCTTCCCCCAACCCCTCTTCCTCTTAACCAACTCCTATTCAACCTTTATGTCTCAATTTAACTCTGGTCTAGAGGGAAGCCTTCCTTGACCTTCCATGTTTAGGTCAGTTCCTCATTGTATACACACTGTCATCACAGCCTGCATGTCTCCTTGGAGGCACTTTGATCAAAACTGTGATTATTTGCATAACTATTTGTTTAATGTGTATTCCCATAAAAAGCTCCAAATTATAGGCATCTCTTTATCCTAGCTTTTCGACAGCCATATCCAAAGTACAGGAAATATAGTAATGGGTTGCCTAAGTAAATAACAAAGATCAGAAAATTGAAATGATGTTTATAAAGTATGGAAAAGAAATAATAAAATACAAATATGGAAACATTGGCTAGGACCAAGATAAAATATTTGGTGAAACAGACCTCAGTCAATAAGAAAGAAAGGCAAATCATTTCATCCTCTTGGTAGAGACCTCAGGAAAAGCTATAAAACCCCCCCTGTAGAAATCCACCTTTATCGACTGACCAACCATTCTCTTAGGAGGAGGACACAGCAATCCTCTCCTGTAGCAATCCTGAAACAATTAGCCATTGAAAACCCTATGGAGGTTGCTATGAGTCGGACGTGACTCAATGGCACCTAGCAACAATAAATAAACATTCTCTATTAGAAAAGACAGTCCTAATGTCTATTGGTCTTTCACACATGAAGAGGTGTTCCAAAATGACCCATATCAGAAATGCCTGTGCTTCTTTCCAGGGGCTTTTCACTCTTTGACTCCTGCCCAGCTGTAAATTTTATCCCAGCCCTCAGCCCTCACATCATATATTATTACAGATAAGTCTCTGGTGTAATATTTTCTTTGCACCTTCCACCTATGGAGGATGAGTGATGTGGAGTGATGAGAGGTGGAAAATACTCATAATGATAATAAGAAGTGTAATGGTGAGGTGGAATTCTTTAGCTAACCAATGTCCACCATGCCTTCTTAGGTGGTAACTTCCTGATAACTTTAGTGGAAATAACAGTCCTTCAATAGTCCCCAGTGGTTCTCAATCCTTTCCTGGCTAGGTCATTCAAATGTCCACTCCCTGCAATTTGAATCTTGAAGAAAGTGACAATGAGATGGAAAATTGTTTGAGTTCATTCATTCCAAGAGAAGTGCTCTAAAAAAACTATTGGTAAAATCCTTCTTCCTAAAACTTCACCCACATGTTGAACTGCCTGAGCCCATTCATTCCTACACCTGGTCCTCTGGTTAGCCTATCTTCCAGCCAATATTCATCTAATAAATATTCTTCATGTTCCATAGCCAACATCTATTCCTGTTAATTTTAGCTGAAATGTCAACCAAATTATCCTGATATATGTATTATAAAGATATAATGATGCAGAAGAGGACAATATAACAAACATCTGATGAGGTTTCATGGGATTCTTGACTAAAGTTCAATCACTCTAAGATCATCACCTTCACTTATGCAATAACTTCTCTGAAAGCAAGTGATTGAAATTTAAATCAATTCTGATTGGTTATTAAATTATCATATGAAATGATAGTACACCAAATAATTCTATAAAGATTGGAATTATTATATAATCTACTTGCTATTATTTGGACTTATATGGTTATTCTAACTTTCCTAAGCACCTGGTGAATCAAAGAATATATAATTTTTCTGAAATTATCTTGTTAAGCAATTCACTATTAATATTCATATTTGCAAATGTTTCTATATTTAAATATTTGATATTTCTTAAAAATATTTCTGTACATAAAATCAAGTTTTTAAAATAACCATTAATTATTGGGACCCAAACATTTATACATAAACTAAATAATAGAATTTTATGATGTTAAGCTTTTAAGAAAAATTTCAACCCAAGTTAAATCTCAAATACATACCTATATTTGAAAGTGCATATCTATATTTGAAATTATATACCCACAAGTGGTATTAAACAGCTATGCAGTATGACCCACCACCCCAAGATTCAGAGGCTTAAAGCCACAACTATTTATTTTTCCTTATATTTATGTTGATCAGCTGCAGGTCAGCTGATCTGACTGAGTGACTCTGCTTCAAGCTACAGGAATAGCTGGATTTGGCTCCTCACTGAAGGTTGGGTTCAAGCCTACTCTGAAGGTAGGCATTCTGGCCCTCAGGCTAATGGAGAAGCCACTGTTCACAGGAAGCCTTTCTTGTAATGACAGAAGAGATGGAAGACAGAAAGCCCAATTACTCAAGCATTTTCCAAGCCTTTACTTCTATCATGAAAACCTGCATCCTATTGTCCAAAGAACATCCCAGGGCCCAACAACACTAGATGTGGAGGAAAAGTATATTCCATATAAACAGGAGAGAAGAGAAAGGATTATTTCTTGAACAGTAATCCAAACTATCGCGTAAACTAGTGGTGCATCTGAAAGGCACACCTTGCTTATGTACATAAGATTGTTATGCTAACCACCATAGATAACTTGTGATAACTGATTTGATCATGCACAAACTCAAAGATATCAGACATAACATTGAAATTGGCAAGAAGCTAGTGAATTGTCCAAAATCTAAGGTGAAAGCTGAAACCTGATAGCAGACTAGACATGAATCTCAAGGCCAACACTGATACTTTAGTTTGTCCTGATAGAAGTTGCCTAGTCTTATAGTGACATAGCTAGACTGTAACTCAGATTTTCTTAACTCATATCCCATGTTTTCAGCACTATGCTGCAGTGTTGTACAATAGGTATCAAATGTTCATTTTGGAAAAGAAAACTTGAAGCATCGTATATTGAAGCATTAAATATTTACTGTGTGCCAACACAATACTGAAAGCTGGTACCTGAACCCATACATCTTGACCCAACAATTTTTCTATTACTACTCCAGCAACCAGATTTCCAAAACCATAAATTTTATTTTAATACATGGTTTAACAACTGTTTAAAATATTTAAATTTAATATTGTCCAACACATGTTAGTTAGCATAAATATGTGATATATTCCTTCCTTAGTAACTCAACCATGATCTGTAACTTCTTTTATAAGAAGAGAGGATAAGCCATATGAGATATTTCAAATATTTTACCTGTCATTAGGAAGAAAGTTACACTACAAAGATGAAAGAAATCTCAATATTGATCAAAACACATCCCATTGTCCCCAGGTATGGAACAATATTGCCTCTTATTACTGATGGAATACTAATAACAGTAATGAAATGAAATTTTCTTTTATAAATTCTTAATCACTATTCATAAAATGATTGCGTGTGTGTGTGCATGTGTGTGCACGTGCGCTGGGAATCAAATCCAGGGCTCCAAGCATGCTAGGCAAGGTTTCTACCACTGAGCTACATTCCTAGCCAAAAATTAATGATTTCTTTCAGGTTGTTATATTTTTATAAACTTTATAGTATATTCTCCAGGAGAAGCTTCATGGCAAATCTGCACTGTAAATATACTTTCTATTTGAAAATATAAAACTAACTCTTCTGTAATATTCTATGCTGATTTTACGGAACTCCACGTAGAGAGAATCTTAAACAAGAACTGGCTGTCCTTTTAATAATGACACAGTATGTGCTGATTAAATGAAAGCAAAATGCAGCAAAATAAAACAAAAAAGGAAATCATTTGACATTTAAGCTGACTGATAGAAAGATCAAGTCACTGTATGAAATGGAATTCTCAGGAGAAAATCTAAGAGATTACATGTACAATTTAGAGGCAGGAAAGACCTTAAGAATAGACCCATGGCCAGAAACTTTGAAAGAAAACATACAAATCTGAGTGTGATGGAGCATGGCTGAAATCCCAACACTCAGAAAACTGAGGCAGGAGAATCATGAGTTCAAGGCCATTGGGGCC
>VMDO01011940.1:0-13575 GCA_007922755.1 Pedetes capensis | reverse complement strand
AATAGCAAGGGACATATGCAAACCACCATGAAACAGTCCAAACAGCCAAGTAATAGAAAATAACATTTAAAGTAATCAGAGAAATGTACTTTAGACTTACTGTACTAGAAAAATTTACAATTAAGATTTAAAAATGGCATTTATATAGATAGCTTTTTAACAAATTGTTATCAGAACTTTTTGGAAAGAACTCTTCCAAAAATTTATTAAAAGTATACACATATGCATGTTCAGAAAGCCTATTCCTAAAATACTATTGCTTAGTAAGTAATACTATTGCTTAGTAAGTATCAATATAGAAAGATATTTATTATAACATTTTTGGTAGTGGTAAAAATAAAAACAAGCTGGAAACACAGAGGCTACCCAGGAACAGAGAACTTTTTGGCTATGCTGCATTTTCCATGTTACTTTATATAGAAATATAAAAGAATGATTTAGAAATATCCTTAGATAAATATTATTGGTGACAGACAAAAGTCAAGAATAGAAATATGTGATTAATATATAACTTTTTAAACAAAAGCACACTGCCTCTAAAACACTGATGTATATGTCTGAGTGTGTGTGTGTGTGTGTGTGTGTTATGTGAAAATGTAATTAGTATATATGTATAGCTACATGATGGATAGCCTGCAGCCATAGCCCTGTGGCATCTTATCCCATCAGATCTCAGAAGCTAAGCAGGGTCGGGCTTTGTTAGTACTTGGATGGGAGACCACCTGGGAGCACCAAATATCGAAGGCTTGGGAGAAGGATCTGGCAACCCACTCCCAAAAAACAATCAGCCATTGAAAACTCTATGAATAGCAAGAAGCACTGACAATAGTGTCTCATATATTGTATGTAGGGTCTCTATGAGTTGGATGCCAAGTAGACATCATCTAACAACAACAAACATGATGGATTATTAAAGTGAGTTACTAATGGTAAAGGGACAAGAAGAAAGATAAAGAAAAAATACACTAAAAAATAATATAATGGGATTACATTCACATGTTCATACATGTGTATGCATTTTTACACATGTGAGTGTGTACATGAACAAATGCTTAGGAAAAACCTTTAACTGTTTTTACTAAAATGAACCCACTGTTGGGCTGGGTTTAAGAGAGTTCTTCAAAAATTCATGTCCCTCAGAACCTCAGAATGTGACTTTGTTTGGAAATAAGTCCTTGTGGATACCATTACTTAAGATGAAATCATACTAGATTACAATGTTTCCTAATGGCAATGACTGGTGTCCTTGTAAAAAACCCCTGTGGCCAGGTGCCATGGCACCCGCCTATAATCCCAGCGATTTGGGAGGCTGAGGCAAGAGGATCACCAGTTCAAGATCACAGGCAGCTTGTGCAACTAAGGTAGACCATGTCTCGAAATTAAAAAAAAAAAAATTAAAAGTCAGGGGTCTCGGGTTGAAGCTCAGTAGTGGAGCACCTGCCTACCATACGTGAGGCCCTGGGTTCAACCCCTAGTATGGGGTGGGGGGGAAGCCATGAAGGTGCACAGGAAAGAGGGCCCTGTGAAGATGGAGTGAGGCATTGGAGTGATGTTACCACAAGCCCGATAAGGCCAGGAGCCACCAGAAGGTGGAAGAGGCAAGGCAGGACTGTTCCCTAGAGCCTTCAAAGGAAACCTACACTTCTATTTTGGATTTCTGGCCTTCAGAAAGTGGAGAAAATCAGGTTCTATTGTTATAAGCCACAGGGATTGTACCTATTTGTTTAGACAGACCTAATAAACCAATACAGCCTCATAGTGTAGATCTTATGTTGAATTATATGAAAACCTTTGATCCTGATTTTGTCTCCAAATAGAACAACAAATAATGATGGAAGCTCTGCCCTACCGTAAACTTCCTATCTCTCTTGTCCAGCTATGTGTCTATAGCATCTAGCACAGCACTGGCACATAGTTGGTGATTAATTAATATTTGTAGAGTAAATAAATGAGTAAATGAGTAAAAGTGCACTAGGCTTCTAAATTTTGAAAACTATGTGATTTCTACATGTTCACGTATGAGGCCAACTTAAAAGAATATATTTTATTTCTGATTAAATTCATTGGCTTTTATTCAATGTAAGTGTTAGAGCCAAGAGTCAATGCTCAATCTTTGAAAATAATACTGGGGGTGGGGAGTAATTGCCATAGTAATAGAAGTAGTGGTGGAATCTAAGAAGGAAATCTAACCCTTCCATCTGCACCTGTGGGCAGGTCCTTTTAGAATCACTTTAAACCAGTTTAAGGAGGTATAGCAAAGCTGAAATAAGCCACCCACAGGCTATGCAGGGGGACAGCTTTGACCAGCTGCTCCTATCAGAAAATTTCTCCAAAAGATCAGCTTGTGTTATGTTGTATAATAAATTGTTACAGAAACCTTTCTAGAAAATAAAAGTAATTCTGCCATCTGGCTGAAGGTTACTGTTAGCCTTCTGTAAGAATTTCAACAGGAACAGAAAGCACGGGGAAGTGAGGAAGGTCATTTCAGAGCCATTCTTGAAGGGTAATGCCTGCATTCCAGAGGGATTTCCACTCTTGGCTCGAGGGCAGCAGAATTATTGCTGGAGTATTCCTTGTGGAGAGCTTTAACCTCATGGCCGAAGTGTATTCAAAACAATTCTGCTGTGATAGTAAAAAATATATATCCATGCTGTGCATTCCCAGAAGAGCATTTTGGCCTCCTTATTCACATGAGCCAAGAACTGAAAAAGAGCAGAGGGGTAAATTGGTAAAGTGCTACCACAGAGATTTTACTCTAAATACTGGTTGGGGACGCTTCACAGTCCCAAAAGGTTTAGAAACATTACATGTTTTACAGGGTATGTGCTGAAATGAATAATTCATAGTAAAAAATGTCCCTAGCTCTATTTAGGTAAGATTATATGGTAAAGTAAGAGAAAATACAAGATAAAATATTCTTTTCTATGTGATCTTTCCTTAGGGTTCCTAAATTATTCCCCCACATGTATCCAGTGAAGAGCACTCTGCTGGGAACTAGGGAGATACAGTAATTATATCACAAGCTAATTGATCTTGTTAGACATAATGTTGTTAGATGCCATTGAGTGGGATCCGACTCATACCAACACTGTCTACAGCAGAAGGAAACACTATCCAAAACTGTAATACTTTGCCAGACACATAATCTTTTTATGTTTGAGCCCATTGTTGCAGTCCCTGTGTTTTTTCTCATTTTGAGTTGTGCCACATAAGCAAAAGGAGGTTCCAGGGGCTTTTACTCCATTCCTGTCATTAAGGCGGGCTCTACTTTGAGGAGACAACTCTTCTCCAGTTGTTTCTTGGCTGTCTTCCAGCTTTGGGGACTCATTTTCTGGAACTATTGTCAGTGCTTCTCAGCTGTTCATAGGGTTTTCAATGGTTGTTTCAGGAGTGGGCTGCCAGGTCCTTCTGCTTAATCTGTCATTCTGGAATCTCAGCTGAAACCTGTCCACCATAGGTGGCCCTGCTGGTATCTGAAATACCAGTGGCATAGATTTCAGCATCACAGCAACACACAAGCCCTCATAACACAACAAGGTGACAGACATGTGAGGAATGTTAGTCAACATATATTAATTTATAATATAGTCAAGAAGTATTTACATAACCCCTTCCTGTTAGGTGTTAAATAAATTGTAAAACACAGTCGACATTAGTCAGTCTGGCATTATTGCAATGAAATACCTGAGGCTACTAATATTATAAAGAGAAAGGATTTTTAGCCCACAGGTTCAAGTCTGAGATTGGGTAGCTTCATTGTGTGGTCTTTCATGAGGAAGGCACATCATGAAGACTGCATGTGTAGAAGAAAAGGTCAACTCTCAATCTTGGAATTGGAGAAAGATAGAAGGAGTTCCACAGTCCTCTTTGAGAATGTGCCCCATTAACCTAAGGACCTCCCCATAGGCCCCACCTCCTAAAGATTCCATAGTACTTCCCAATAGTGCCACACCGGGATCAAACCTTTAATCATAATGGATCCTTCAGGATCACTCAGGCCACACCCACACCATAGTACAGTCCTTGACCTAGAAAAGTATAATAAAGTAAGGGAGCCATCTAGAAAGAATTGTAGTTGATTGTGAAAAACCCAGCATTAGAAGTTTGAGATAAAATCATGTAGCACAGCTTGCTGTTGTTAGGTGCCCTCAAGCAGGGTCTGACTCATAGCAACCCTAGGTACAACAGAACAAAACATTCCCTGACACTGTGCCATGCCTGGCACTATATCAGTGCTTCTCTGCTAGTTATAGGGTTTCCAATAGCTGATTGTTTTCAAGATTATTTTGGGAGTGGATTGCTATGTCCTTCATCCATTTTTGTGGAGCTGGGGATTGAACCCAGGCCCTCAGAAAGCACAGAGCAGCACTCTACCAACAAAGCTAAACCACTAGTGAGATTTTAATAACCCCCTCCATTCCTAGCCCTGCAGCTCTCCCCTCTCCCCTCTCTACAGCTCAAAACCCCTCCCCATGGCTTTACAAGGTCCTATGTGTTCCCAGTGCTGCCCATCCGACCACCCTCATAACTTGCCACTTCTTCCCACTTGCTCTACACCAGTCAGTTCCTTGACCCCAGGGCTTTGCCTAGGAAACCACCTCAATCCACACCATCTCTTCACTTGGAGTGCTTCTTCCCATCCTTTAGGTCTCAACTTCAATTTGGTCCCCTTGGGAAGACCTCCATGACTTTGTATACAAAGTGTATATTCCCACTTCATGCTCTACTGCAGCGCCTTTTTCTTGTTTTCTTTTTAGGCTTGTTCACAATTTTTAGTTATTTTGTTTATTTATGTAGTTCAAGACTTTCCTACCAGAATGGCAGGTGCTATGTCTTATTCAGCATCACATATCCAGGACTTTGCACAATGTATTAGTTACATTTGCAACAGTGTGACCAAATACCTGACAGACACAATTTAAAGGAGGAAGGATTTATTTTGGCTCAAAGCTTCAGAAAGTTTCAATCCACAGTGGTGGACAAGGCTGGGGTGGAGCAGGCAGCTGGAATGAGTGGCAGAGGACAGCTGTTCACATCATGGCAGGGAAGAAACAGAGCATGAAGCCAGAACCAGGAACTGGGTATCACCATCAAAGCCTCGCTAACAGTGACCTACTTTCACTACCTCAGTACCAACTCCTTAAGTTTCCAGAACCTCCCAAAGTAGCACCACCAGCTGGGGACAAAGTATACAACATATGAGCCTATAGGGACATTTTATGTTCAAACCACAACATGCAGTAAGCACATAATAGTTACTCAATGAAATTAGTATTTTAAGAAGCACAGTAATTGCTTAATAAAATGTATTGATTGAATGAATTGAACCCAAAGCAATGTTCAGTCTAGCTTGATTGAATGGAAATGGAGTTTAAATCTCAATTATACATTCTTATTCTCTACAAAGTTAGTGCTTAAGCTGGTGGGTTACAGGGAAAGGAGAAAGTTGATTTTTGTTAGGATGTCACTTCTGTTTATAGTGGATATTAGGAGCTGCCAATTATGGTAACTGATGGAGTTGATTATTGCCTCTGGAGGGACTCCTAGTCCTCTCTCCCTCCTTCATCACATCCCCTTGTCTTAGAAGATCAAGTGATGATATAGGTAAATCAAGTCCAAAGACAATAACAGTGCTTAAAGTATCAGCATAAATAATGTAAATATTCTGCAGCAGTACCACTGTGGCATCAAATCCCATCAGATCTTGGAAGCTAAGCAGGGTTGGACTTGGTTAGTACTTGGATGGGAGACCACCTGGGAACACCAGGTACTATAGGCTTGGGAGAAGGACCTATCAACCCACTCTCAAAAAACAATCAGCCATTGAAAACCCTATGAATAGCAGAAAAGCACTGACAATATTGTTTTGTCTGTGATACATAGGGTGGCTATGAGTCAGACACCGACTCGATGGTACCTAACAACAAAAAAACAACAATATAAGTAAGATACTGTTGGGTGAAACATTCTCTTCTTCATTTCTTTGTCTGTCCGTCCTTCCTTCCTTCCTTCCTTCCTTCCTTCCTTCCTTCCTCTCTTTTCTTTTCAGATATGATCTTAATATTAGCACACATTGACCTCCAATTCACAATCTTTTCAGATATGATCTCAATATTAGCACACACTGGCCTCCAATTCACAATCCTCCTGCCTCTGCCTCTCAAGTCCTGAAATTACATGTATGTACCACCATGTCCAGCTCTCTTTTTCATTTCTTTCTTTTTTCCTTTTCTTTCTTTTCTTTTCTTTCTTTCTTTTTTTTTTCTACTGGGTAGATAAACCTAAGGCCCCATGATAGCTAGGCAAGTGTGCTCTACCACTGAGCTGTAGCCCCAGCCCCTTTTTCATTTTGACATCTACTCTCGTTAAGTTGTGCAGGATGCCTCTGTCCTCAAATTTGTGATGTTCCTGCCCCAGCCTCCAGAGTGGCTGGTATTACAAATGGGCACCTCTGAACTTCGTCTCACTCATTTGTTAGTGGGATCCTACAGTGTAAATCCTAAAAAGATAAAGGACTAAGATTTGAAAGTGGGCATAAGAAGCAATAAATCAGGAAGATTACTTGGCCACCCTGATCCCAGTTATAGAACTGCCTACTCCAAGCTAAGGCCTGCAGCCGTAGCCCTGTGGCATCCGATCCCATCAGATCTGAGAAGCTAAGCAGGGTCAGGCCTGGTTAGTACCTGGATGGGAGACCGCCTGGGAACACCAGATGCTGCAGGCTTGGGAGAAGGACCCGGCAACCCACTCCCAAATATCAATCTGCCATGGAAAACCCTATGAACAGCTGAGAAGCACTGACACTAGTGTTTCACCTGTTGTACAGAGGGTCACTATGAGTCGGATACCAACTCAATGGCACCTAACAACTCCAAGCTAAAGAAGCGATAGGATTCCATGTGCTATGGACTGGATCACTAGGAGAATATTGATGTCTCAGAAAAGAATAAATGGAATGTGAAGCAAACTGTGAGAGTTTAATGGGGTCTAAGTTCTCCCTGCCATCCTCAGGACCATGATACAGCTTGTGGTTATTCTGTAGTTTGGGCTCAGAACCCTGGGTCCTGGAAAAACATCTCAAGTCTCTTAACACAACAAATTCTCCCCCTAGAGATTTTTTTGGCAATGAGATACAAGTTTTAACTTTATTAAAATTCTAACGGGGCTGGTAGTCCACAGATGGAGAATGGAAAACGAGCCCCTCAGGCTAGAAGGCATTCAAGAAACAACTAGGGAAGAGTTGCCTCCTAAGGTAGAGTCGACCTTAATGACAGGAACAGAGTAACCCCTTGGAATTTCCTCCAGTTGCAAATGTGGCATGACTCAAAATGAGAAGAAACACAGGTGACTGCAACAATTGACTCAAACATAAAAAGATAGTCTGCATAGCACAGTGCTGGCTAGTGTTTCATTCTGCTGTACTTAGGGTGGCTATGAGTCAGATCTGACTCGACGACACCCAACATCAACAACACAACAGTCAGATCCATAGAAATAGAAATAAGAGTGGTGTCAGGGTTGGGGAAAGGAGAAATGAAGAGCTGTTTTTTAATGGGCGTAGAGATTTAGGTTTGTAGAGTGAAAAAGTTCCAGAGATCGTTTACATAACAATGGGAACATAATCTATACCCCTGAATTATACACTTGAGATGGTTAAAATGATAAAATTTTGCATATATTTTGTTGTTGAGTATATGTATATTTTATCCATATTAAAATTTAATAACAAGAAGAAAACAAAACATTCAGTTGCTATTTAGCCTATTGTTTCCTTGGCACAAAGCTTCCACACATCAGGCAGCTCTCCATACTTTGTAAGGCTGATTTACTTGACTGTGGCTGTAGCTATCCTCTGCAAGTATGTATGCTTCCTATATTACCTGAAAAACTCTTCACTAAGATTTGAGCAACAATCTTCTTGAAGTTCCACTTTGGATCAGTTTTCTCTGGCACAGGTTGGAGGGCAATTCTCATGGGTTACTGTTGGTGTCCTCCCCTAGACAGCCTGGGAGGAAGAAATTAGACGGATCAGCACTTTAAAACATTGAATGTCTTTCAAGGACAGCACCTTGTACACAGAGGCCATCATGGGAAAGGTAGGTACATTAATCATCTCTCCTGTTGAAAAACCAAGTGGAAGAAATAAATAAACAGCCCATCATCACGATCAGGTATCAAAGGTTTGTCTTAGGTCATACCCCCATTAAAAAGAATTTCAGTGTTGTCAGGAGCAATGTCATGAATCTCTAGTACTCTTTTTATGAGTAATTTATGCAGGAAGGAGGCATCCTCCTTATGAGTAACCCTGCCAATCTCTCGACCATTCCATTTGGGGTGATCTCAAAGCACCATAGTGGAGCGCTATGCATTTACTCTTGCATTGAACGCCTGTGCCTTAAATAAATATTAAATGAAGTTAATGCAACTGGGAAGAAAGTCAATAACTTAAGAAATACTATTAGCATGTTGTTCTGTTTGTGTTTTCTTTTTCTTTTTTATTTCAATTAATTATTATTATTTTTTATTTATTTATTTTGTGTGCATGTGCGTGTGTGTGTGTGTGTGTGTGTGTGTGTGTGTGTGTGTGTGTGTTTCTCTCTATAGCCAAGCCTGGCCTGGAATTTGCTACATACACCAGGCTGGCCTTGAACTCATGTTGATTCTCCTGCCTCAGCCTCTTCAATGCTGGGTGACAAGGGTGCACCACCACACCCATCCCTGTGTGTGCTTTATTATGCCAGGCTATTATTTAAATCTTTTAAAATTACTTTCATCTTTTGCGGGGAGGAGGAAGTATTTGGGATTTGAAGCTAAGCCTTGCATATACTTTGCAAGTGCTTTACCACTGGACTGCACCTTGAATCTACTTTTTATTTCTTTCTGTTGAGACAGGATCTCATTAAGCTACTTAGGCTGCCTGTGGACTCAAACTCGTGCTCCTCCCGCTTCCTGCTCCCAAGCAACTGGGATTACAGGCATGCACTACTGCATCTGACTGAAAATCACTCATCTTTTTAATATGTATCTATATAGAAACACATATAAATACATATAGAAATACATATAAGCAAAAAGATGAAAATATGAAAGTGAGCATATACTCTCTCATCTGCCTATTGATACCAATTGTTAGTATCTTGGTATACCTTATAAAATCTTTTTTGCATCTGTGTAAATACATGTACATACACACATACATACAGATATACATAAATACGTGAATAAAATGTTTTGGAAAATGAGACCTTGTTGCCTATTTTGGTAGATAGAATTCTAAGATAGCCCTTAAAGTTTTTTTCAGATATAAGAGGTGCCCCAAAATATGACATTGACTTCTAGGGACACAAGGAAACTTTGTGAAGGGCTAAGCACAAACTCTTGCAAAGCCCAGTAAAATACCCCCAAGAGCAAATCCTAATGTGGCAGAGTCAGCAGCACCATCTTTATGTGGCAGGAATAAAAAATGGTTTTGACTCCTTTAATTGGATGGATTATAGAAAAGGAGAGGCATAAAAGCAGACATGTGCCCCTTTCCACTTCAGGAGGTAGCTTGGGAAAAGAGACATTATCAGTTGAAATCAGTTGTTCTTTAAAGGAAAAAAGAAAGAGTGAGAGACTTGCTGTGGATAAATTAAGTTTATAGCTGTTTAGTTCGAGGATAAGTATTTTTGGGTTTGAAATTCTTTAAATAGGCTCCATCATATTTTACTTACGTGTTTTTAAAGTATGGTAGTTGAACTCCCAACCTCCTACCCCCAACTCCCAGCCAGTGGCAAAGAGTATTAAAATAAAACCTGAATAAATAAACAAAATCCTGATCCCTCATTCTATGTGAAAAACAAAACAAGGCCAAACTGACTTTTATCCTTTCTAGTAGAATGCCAAATGAAGAAAATTTTTCTCACACTGTTAATCCAGCCATGAGCAGATTCCTATGGGCAAGAATGCCAAGATGGTTAGTATGTGAAAGAATTTGGATGACTTTTCTCCTTTCTTGAAAAAAGAATGACTTAAATTACAAGGAAAAATAAGTTAACTCCTAAAGTTTTTGATGCTCAACAATTTTGACTCCTAGAAGAGTTTTTTTTTACTTCAACAATCATTGTTTATTAACAGTAAAAAGTTTAATATATTTTGATTTTGTTTGCATTGTCTTTAATCAAAGAATGACTATTTACATTAAATAACTCACTTTTCTCAATAGATTCCTTTCTAAAAATATGGTGTATGCATGTGTGTTTATATATCATTTTAATATGTCATATATTAAAATATATGTGAGTGTGTGTGTGTGCGTTTGTGTGATCTTAAAAAGGAAACTTTGACCAATTTGGAATAACTAACACCAAATTTTCCATTCTACCATGAGCAATTATAAAACTAGGTAAATTTGAAAGAGCTATTCAAGTATGGAACACAAAGCGGCACATGAATGTGATCTGCAAAGAAAGGAAGTAAATCAACAGAGCCCTGAAAGTGCTCTCTTCCTGGAGGCTTTTCAGGGAGGGAAGGGAAGGACAAGTGAAGCATCATGACCTCTCTTAGTTGAAGAGACAGGAAGGCTGAGGCAGCTAAAATTTACAGGACAGGGTACAAGAAAAAGGATGCTATCTAGAGGATACTATCTAGAGACAAAAGTTCCTGAAATGCAGATAAGGGTCCTCCACAGGCTGTTGCTGAACATTAAGCCACAAATGTGCAGAAGAAATCCCACAAAGCTATGCTAACAATGATCAGGGTGCTCTTAGCTAAACCATTCCCAGAGTTCATGGTGGCCTGAGAGATGATTGAGTTCTAACAAGCCAGAATGAAGAGTCTTCATTGAATATCTGAGGCATTCAGTACACATCTCAAAAGATCCAGTCTTTATTAGTAGGACTAAACCAACCTGGGACTAAAATCTACTCTAGATTTGCCCTGGAGTAGAAGTAGGGGGAGGAGGTGCACAAGAGGGTAAGGAGGAAGTTAGCTTTGCAATGTACAATGAAATGCATATATGGAAATGTCACAATGAAGTGCATGTTAGAATGAAACACATTAAGTTATACATTAAAAAATTTCCAATTAAAAAAAACTTTAAACAATTTCCAAAAGGATCAATCTGAATAAGGGATTTACCTGATCAGCACATTTTAAAAGATGATGATGAAAGCCAGACATTTGGTAACATAGCATCATGATTTTCAGTACTGAATAAAAAATTACTAGATATGCCTTCAGAAACCAGAAAATAGGATCTAAAACCAGGAGAAAGATCAGTCAATAAAAATAGGACCAGAAGTGAATTCAGTTAGAGGTACAGAACCACAGTGACACATGGGGCAAAATAAAGCAGCCGAAAAGGTAGCTAGATCTTCCCAAAGCAAAGGAGAGAAAAAGATTGGGGAGAAGTTTGTTTAAAAATAATGAGCATTTTTGCCCATATTAGATGAAAATAATATACCCACAGATTAAAAAGTTCAATGAATCTTAATCAAGATATCACAAAGCAAAGCACATTGAAACACAAGCAATAAAGAAAAAAAATTTAAATCACCTTGTATACAGAAGACTGAAGGGTAAGAATGGTTACAGACTTATCAGAAGCAGCATAAACAAGGATAATGGAATAACATCACAAAAGTTCTGAAAGTCAATTAAAAATGAATAAATAAATATTTAAAAATCAGAAAGATTATAAAGCTATACACCTAGAATTCTATATTCATCTATACCTACCAAATGCCTTGCAAAAATAGAAAAATGGAAGAGAAGTGGAAGAGTCTGTATGATGAATGGCACAAGATGGAATTCTGACATCAATATTTAAGAAGCATCAGTTTCCTTATTTATTCAATGTGGCCATTTATGCCTTCATCACAAAGATGTTGCAGTCACTGAAATCAAGCTTTCAAAGCATTTGCAAAATGACTGGAAAGTACTACACACTCAACAAGATATATGATTATATGTATTATTATTTTGTTGATATCTATTAAATGTATAAAAGGATTATTATTAATAATTCTTGGAGATTGTTTTGGCATAGAATAAAAAAGAGAAATGCTACTTGACATTAAGATTTATAGTTTACCTTGGGAAAAGGTAGTTAACTGTGTTAGTATTATTGGAGTTTTGTAATCAGAAACTGAAATAAGATGAGATATCATGAGATAAATTATACAAAAAAGTTCATAGGTAAGAAAAGAAGATTCTCAATTCCTGGACAAGGAATTCAATACTGTTTTGTTGGTTTGTAATGAAAAGTCTCATAATGTGTCTGACCATTAGGTCAGTTTGGGCCTTCTATTAGTACATGTAGAATATTTATCAAATAAAAAATAACTATAATTTTTTCTTGATTCTTAAATTCTTTTTATCAAATAGTTACTTGATTTGGGTTCTACAATTTGGCCAAGGCAATGGATATTCCCCAGCAACAACATTTAAAACCATCAGGTACATGGGAAAATAGAGAAAATTAACTATTTGGATTTCGAGTAAATACACTGGTGGATTGAATAATCTACTAAATAAAGTACAATGTAATGGTTGTGATAATAGACCCTGGAACCTGATGGCCTGGATTCAAATGCGTCTTCTGTGCTTCACTAGCAGTACAACTTTGGAAAGGGACTTGCCCTTTCTCTCATCCTTGAATTGGAGAAACAGCAGTATCTATTTCATATGATAATTGAAGGATTGAGTCAGTTAAGGCATGCAGTATATTTAGCATGTTTGTGTTTGTTATTCTATAAGCAATGGTGAGAGAGTTGAAGAAAAATTACAAGAATTACTTGCTTGTAATGACACTGTATGAATTAAGTCTCTTTTCTGAATGTATTCAGGTTTGAAGTTACTTTCATATTCCCTAGAATGGAAAACACTGTGGCCACTAGTACTACTATAAGCATTTTAACATGAAAGATTGATATAATATGTGAAAGAAAAAAAGCTCACTTTAGTCTAAAGTCCCTAAGAGGCTCCAGACTACATCTGGAGCAAAGCTACCACTAACCTACTATGAAGACAATCCCTGGTCTTGCTGCAGTAGCAAGCTCCATTCTAATCACTCAGCTGAACAAACAAAACCTAGGATTTAGCTATGTTCCCAGAAAATAGATAAACAGTCACTTCCTTTTTAGTGTCACTTTTTAAAGTGAGAAAGTCCACATCTTTCCTAATCATCACTTCATTCTATTTCTATTTTAAAAGTTGCTTTTCCCAGATTTTTTTTAGTTTTTGCTATTTTAGGCTAATAAAAAAGTCATAGGCAAATATGTTATATAAATATTGTATAACCACATGATCATCTCAATTGATGCTGAAAAGGCCTTTGACAAAGTGACACCTTTTCATGATAAAAACGCTGGAGAAGATAGGTATAACAGGCAAATACCTTAATAGCATAAAAGCCATTTATGACAAACCTACAGCCAATATTATCTTAAATGGAGAAAAACTGAAACCATTTCCTCTTAGATCTGGAACAAGACAAGGATGTCCTCTCTCTCCTATTCTATTTAACATAGTAATTGAAGTCCTTGCCAGGGCAATCAGACAAGAGAAAGAAATCAAAGGGATACAGATTGGCAA
>VMDO01011939.1:0-64482 GCA_007922755.1 Pedetes capensis | reverse complement strand
CAGTGGCATCATATGGTTGTGAAAGCTGGACATTGAACAAGAGAGACAGAAAAAGAATTGATGCTTTTGAATTGTGGTGCTGGAGACGTCTATTGAATATACCATGGACTGCCAAAAGAACCAACAAATCTGTCCTAGAAGAAGTGCAGCCAGAGTGCTCCTTGGAAGCAAGAATGGCCAGACTGCATCTTACATATTTTGGACATGTAGTCAGGAGAGATCAATCCCTGGAGAAGGACTTCACGTTTGGGAGAGTGGCAGGTCAACGCAAAAGAGGGTTTTCCACCAGATGGATTGACACAATGTCTGCAACAATGGGCTTAAACATAAATAAGATGGCTTGCCTGGCACAGAATCGGCAAGTGTTTCCATCTGCTGTACATAGGGTCACTATGAGTCGGACTCGACTCGACAGCACCTAACAACAACAACAACAAATAGACAGACATGTAGTTAGATGGTTAACAAACACATAGGTTGGGTCAAAACAAAGTGAGTTTATCTTTTTCTGGGCTATAAAACTCCAAAACTTTCGGGATTGACTTCTCTGATAGGCTCTAAAATCCTGAGGCTCTATCTACTTCTGCAGATTAAGAAGTTGCAAGTCTATAGGCCTGCAAACTGTTCAGGAATTTATCAGTTGCCTTTCATTAATCCAGTATATCCTGACAGTTAACCATATCTCAGAATGCTCCTGGAGATGTAGAGAAACTCAAAAAATTGCCTGTGGTTTCTGACACTAACCTTTCTTAACTGTTAGAGATTGCCTTTAAGATTTTCAATAACTGAGATGAAGCTGAAAAGGAAAGAGATGATAAAAAATATGAGGAAGTAGGATGCTTTATTGGCACTCATCTCCCTGTTCACTCCAGGTAATGTGGGTGGAAGAAATAGCCATCACAGGTGAGAATCCCTACCCGCCCAGTGTAAGACCCATCGACCACCAGCAAAGATAGGACTTGGTCAGTGTACACATTGAAACTGGAGAGACACTGGAGAAGGAAAAGTCCAAATAACCCAGAGAGGGAAAGCAAGGGACCAACCTGGCCTACTATCAGTTCCCCTTGCAAAAAATGAAGATTAATAGGGTCTGGTTGAGATAGGGACTGACCAGAGAGCAAGAAAGGGTCAAAGAAAAGAACTTAAAGCAAGAAGAAATGTAAAAAAGAAAAGAAAAGAAAAGAAATCCAGGAACTTTTAACCTATAAACCATATAATACCTAGAGCTAATTGTGCAATCAACGTCCGTCCTACTGGAGTTTGTATTCAAAGAACAGCAGCTTCAACTGCAGACATCATGTCATAACTTCTAACCTGCACCCTGACATGAGAAAGAAAGGAAATATTCCTTGTCAAATGACCCTAGTCAAAAAATAATCTTTGTAACCTTGTACTGTATGACCCAGATTTAATATAAAACCCACTAAGAAAGGTTTGTAAAGCCCAGCTCTCTCTTAAGAAACCCACAATCACTCTGGAGCAAGTGAGTACTTTGCTTTGTAATAAAATTTCCTTCTAATGCCTTAGTTTGTCTGTATCTGAATTCTTTCTCTGATGGTGAGGACCTGGAAACACTGGGTAGAAGTCTCCTTCTGGCCTTTCCATCTCTGAGACCTCCCCAGCCTTCACCCTAGTAATTTAGAGCCTCCGTTTTGCTCCCTTTAACACAACCCAGATTTCCCCCAAGGAGCCCTTGTTTACCTTAGATAGAACCAGAGAGGGAGTTTAGACTTCACTCCGTTCTTGACTACTGTGTTGACTATTAAAAAAGGGCCCTCTGCCCAGGAAAAAATGTATCATAAAAAAGGTCTGGGGAAGGAGGAACAGAAACCATTCTAGGACCTCAGACCTGTGAATTGGGTTCAAAGTTTTAAAGTACTCATTTCGGTGTGTTCCTGGGTGTCCCATTCTGGTTTTAGGAAGACCTCTGTAAGCCAAACTGGGGACAGCAAAGGATGGAAATTTAAGTTCCTAGGAGCTGAGCTCATCATGCCACTCCATGAAACACCAGCAGCTCCCGAGACTGAGACTGTCCCTGAGAATATCTTCCACACAAACCAAGCCTGGGCACAAGGACAAGTGCAATGACTTGTAAGCACCAAACCAATAAACGTTGCTTTAAAACAAAGTAACAGCTCGCCTTGAGTAAAATAATACTCCCTGAAACCTGAGCCATTGCTGGAGTCAAGCCTGTGTTGGACCAGCTTCTTAAGCAGGGTTTCATAAACACCCATGTCTCCCTGTAATACTCCAGGCCCAGAGTTCAACTCCCAGGACTGACACTCTCTCTCTCTCTCTCTCTCTCTCTCTCACACACACACACACACACACACACACACACACACACACAGAGGAAACCATGCATTCATGGGAGAATGTAGATTTGTGCAGTACCAAACTCATGCAATTTGGCCTTTTTTCCAAGTTTGAAATTTTCAAAAGAATAATTATTGCCGGGCACTGTGGCACCTGCCTGTAACCCCAGTGACTCACGAGGCAGAGGCAGGAGGACCGCAAGTTTGAGGCCAGAGGCAGTCTACACCATTTAGCAAGACTGTCTCAAAATACAAAGTAAAAACATGGGTTGGGGATGAAGCTCAGTGGTAAAGCGCTTGCAAAGCATGTGTGAGGCCCTGGATTCAATCTCCCACTACAGGGGAGAAAATAAAAAGGAGGAAGAAGGGGAGGAAGAAGGGGAGGAGGAGGAAGAGGAGAATTATTGATCGGGTTTTTGACCTTTTCTAAGTTGTTTTTGTTCTCAAATATTGAGAGGTGTTATAAAGGTGTTTTCTAGCTGGAGAGCAGGCAGGCTGTGATGGCCTTGCACCTAACTTCCCGGAATGGGATGCGTTTTCAGGCGCAGAAAGGTACAAGCCAGGCGGGCGCAAGGGTAGGCTTCTGGGAACCCCTCGTCTGGGCTCCTCCCGCCTCCCCGCGGCCAGAACGCAAGCGCACTGGCGGGCTCGGCGGGGCCGCGGGCTGGCGGGGGCGCGCACGCGTGGCCAGGCGCGCGTGCGCCGCGGTGGGCGGTGGCCTCCCCTCTCTCCAACCGGAGCCCGAGGCGCGCGCCAGGCTGACTCCTCACGGCGCTACCGCATCCTGGGTAGCGCCGCAACCCTGGGCCCCGCCAGCCGCCGGTGGCGGCGCGGAGGCCTGGGGCGGGGCCGGCCTCCGGCGTTCCTAGGCTTCCAACATCCCTCACGCCTCGCCCACAGGCCGGGCGGGGCCTGAGCAGAGCTCCGGGGCCGAGAAGCCCGAGGACGCAGACTGGCGCCGGGTTCGCGGATGGTGAGCTGGGGACCTGCAGGGCGGCTGGGTCTCTGCGTCGCGGACCCCACCGCCACCCTAGGGTGGACGGGAAAATGGGCAAACCGGCATTTCGGGGCTAGCAGCATCCCAGTGTATTTTAGCGACTTGAGGACTTCTATAGTTCAAGGGATTCACTGAAAGAGGTTTGATCGCTTAATTATGCAGTAAGGCCGGGTCCTTGTGCCGGATGCTCTGGTGGGTGGAATTATTGACACTTGGGCAATCCACAATTGACTTTTTTCATCCTTGGCTGAGAATTCGCCTTTGTCATTGGGGCGGAAAGAGGGGGGAAATGTTCCTCATAGGTTCAGGGAGCATGCACAGAGAGGGCAAAAGAGGGAACCTGTGCAGCCTTCCCCGAGTGCACAGTTGAGCGCAGCTTCAGTGGGCGCGGGGGAAGAAGGAGTTGCACCCAGCCAGGCTCCGGGTCGCTCTCAGCCTCTGACTTTCACAGTGGAGGGGCCTGTCAGAAGTTGGAGGTCCAGGCATTAGTTTCTGCGCTTCTGGCCGGGGAGATGAACCAGGTTTTCCAAAAGCTGTCTCGCCCCCTCCCTCTTACTCCCTCCTAAGTCTGCTAGGAAACGACTGGGCAGTGAATATAAAGCAGCGCAGCCAGGTTTTGTTTCCTAAACGGCGGGAGTGTCATAAAGGTTTATTTGTCTGAAACACCCAAAGTCTGGGGCTTTAGGCCATGAGCAGTTGGGCTGTTGCATTGGTCAGTTTTAACTGCCAGAATGAGAATGTCTGAGACATTCCTAAAATTAGGCAGCTCGGTTTAGCTGTGACTTGCTGATCACCAACCACCTACTTCATCTTTTTAGGTGACTGGGTTAAAAAGGAAAGACACAAAGAGAAATGGCTTTTCCCCAGGATAATTAACACATAATGTATCTTGGGTCAAAATTGGAATTTCAAGATGGAAAGAAAAATCTTAGCCGGGTACTGTGGCTCACGCCTGTGAGCCCAGCAAGTCAGGAGGCAGGGCCAGGAGGATCATGAGTTCGAGGACAGAGGCATAACTTAGGGAGACCTCGACTCAAAAAAATAAATTTAAACAATTGGTTGGGGGTGCATCCCAGTGGTAGAACACTTGCAAAGTATGTATGAGGTCCTAATCCCAAGTACCATGCGGGGGTGGGGGGGCGGATAAAAATCTCCCATCTTGACCCTGAAGAATAGACTGAAAAAAATACTAAAAGAAAATTTCTCTCCTTCCCTGAAATGAAATTAAGAGTGCTTGGAGAGCTGAACAAAGAAAGGAATGAATTTGTAAATATTCTGGGCAATTTGCAGTTATAGTCAAAACATTCTTTTAAAGGCTGAAGGAGGTTATACAATAAAAAGGTGGGAGAGAGCCAGAAGTACTATTAGGGTAGAGAGGGGAATGCAGGACCTTAGAGATTGCAGAACCAGGAGAGTCTGTTTTCTCTTCACGCAGGTCTGGAAAAATGTGGATGCAAGCTTAATTGTTCAAGCTATATAACATGAAATTGCTTTTCATTTTAGCATTGAGTTTTAAAAATAAAAGCAGTTGTATGTTATGTTGCCAGCTAACTCCATGAAATCTGTAATCTCCCTAATTCCACAAATTTGGCTGCTTTCCATTTACTCGTTCATCATATGACTTTTGTCTAGAATCTGCTAGGTGCTAAAGCTTGAAAGAATATAAAACCCAGACAGCACCTCACATTGGGATAATTGACAATCTTATACAAGAGTCATTTACTCAATATCAACCATATAAAACAGGTAGAATAGGAGTTGATTTTTTTCTACAAAAATATTTCCTTTTTCATACTAAGTTATGTGGAAGATTTTTAAACAGCTACCTTTCTTTATACACTTAGAATAGTTATTCATGTATCCAGAAATCCAAATATAACCTGCTTCTATGAGAGACCTGTTTTACAAAACATGCTTGAATAATTAGAGTGGGTAACTATTTCCCAAGTTTATATGATGTTGTATTACAAAAGTTGACCTGTTAACTTTTTTTTTTTTTTTTTTTTTTTGCAGTATGGGGCATTGAACCCAGGGCCTCATGCTTGCATGCTTTGCAAGTGCTGAACCACTGAGCTGCACGCCCAGCCCATTTTTTTACTTTTTTGAGACAGGGTCTTGCTAAATTGTGCAGACTACCTCTGGTCTCTAATTTGTGATCATCCTGCCTCTGCCTCCCCAGCTGCTGGGATTAGAGGCCTGCACCACCACGCCCAGCCTGACTTGTTAACTTTTAATAATGCTTATTGTTATTTTAATGATCCAACACAGTGACAAGAGGAACCTAGAGCCTCAGAAAGAGCAAATACGATAAAGAACTGTGACCCAAGAGCCTCATAAGGTATGCGATGGAGAATGTGAGCTCACCAGGTATTTGAATCATGCCATTCAGTATTCTCACTGCCTTTTAGACTGTATAGAGATTTTAGGAAACTTAAAAACTCTCAAGTAGAAATGTGTACTTGTACACTTAGAAATGTTTCCTTAAATACAATACTAGGGAAAAAACATACAATAATAGGAGTATATGCTGAGGCTGGGAGTGAGTGAGTTGGTACATGCTAAGACCTGTGCGTGGCGTGCCATGAAGTGAGCCTGTGCAGGTGTTTTCTATAGGTTCTTATTATGCCTGAGAATCTGTCGAGACCACAGATGTATTCCTCACTGGACAGAGGTAGGAATGTGTTTTCATTCTACTAACCAAGAATGACTAACCATTCTCCGGCAATAAATTAGAAAGACTTTAAGAGAAACCTTTATCATGAAATTAAAAACCTCAGTGACATATAATAGGATTTTATCTGTGTTATAAATTCACATGCCATACTTGGCTTTATTAGACATTAATAATTTTATTGTTTGAGTAATACACTGCAGTTCAAAATCAAAAAGTGTAAAAGGGTTGATGGTGACCCTATTGTATCAGACCTCAGGTCTGGTTCCCTTCCTGCCGTGGGCTTCCAGGATTACCAGTTCCTTGTGCATTACCAAGTTTTTTTGTGTGAAATTTCCTTTCGTGTCTGGGTGTGTTTTAAAAGTTGAACGCTGGGTGTGTGATGCACAGGGTATGTGTGTGGTGGGGTGGGGGCAGGGGTTCCTTCTCAGCAGAGGGCGATTGGCAACACTGTTCCTCAGGAGCCTCCCTTCCCCTCTTGCTCACTTTGCACCAGGGATGCTAGTGTCCTTGAAGCTTTCCAGAATCTGGACCCCCTGGACCCCACACCTTGGTCTGCCCCAGGGTCTTGCATGCTTTGTTCCCTCCCTCTTTCTACCTCTTTGTCAGGTATTCATTTGGTAATATTGCCTCCTCTAAGCTGGGCTGTCCTAGGCCCCAAGGACAAAACAACACACACATACTCTCTCAGTGCTTCATTCTGATAGAGCCTTTGACATGTATGATCACCTGTGGCTAGGTGAAAGGGCCGTAGTTAATAGCAGAGAAGGGCAGGGGATGCAGGCCAGGGTCTTTGTGAAGGAACTGATGTGGAAAGGAGGTAGAAAGAGGGAGGGAGCCTGTGTCCAAGAAGGGAACCAGACCTGAGGCCTAGTACAAAAAGGTCACCATCAACCTGTCACACTTTTTGAATGCTGAACTGGCTCAACTGGCAGTTGAGCAAAAGGAATTTACAGGTATCATAGCCATTGTTAGTAATTATAAACAGGTCAGATGTGTGCTGTTTTTCTTTTGTTGAGAGCGAAAAGAGATTAAAGCTTCTTATAGGTTCGGTTGTGTTCTTACTTTATTGGCCCTACTTTCCCACAAGTTCTGCCTTGTGGGTTTTCAGACAGCCTGACCCTCCGTCCCGGTGTCAGACTCTTGACACCGTGCCCCATGAAAATCCCATCCAATGACTGGAAGTAGGAAAGCTCTGAAGATGCACGTGTTGGGTGCTGGGGCCCAGGGGCTGTGTGGGGGCACACTGTACCAGAGGGATGCAAGCACTCTCAGGTTGGCCACCGCCATTAGCTACAAGTGGCACATTGGGAGTTGTCTTGGCTCCTTGAACAAAGGGGAGTTAATTACAAAAAATGTCAGGCTTTTTAAAGGCCATTTGTTACCTGGCAGTGAGGAGAGCAGTGGCCTTTAGCAGAGCCTGGGAGAAAGGACTGTGCATATCTGGCCCCAGGCCCCTTGCAGACAGGTGTGATGAGCCTTGACCATGTCATCCTGGCGAGCTCCATGGACAACTGCCATATTCAGGGACACAATACAGAGATGGGGCAGGCTTAGAGGAGCTGGGGCTTAGTAGATATGGGATTGTCAGCAGCAGTGGGGGAGCACACACAGCCCAGTGCTGCCACCTGGAGCCTGAGGAGTCACCACCCCCTCAGGAACCTCTACTGAAGTGCGGCCAGGTCCTTGGCTCTCTAACAGAAAGAAGTTTCAGGATGAGTCAGAGTGAAACAAAGTTAGTGAGTTTATTAATTGGGGATAAAAGATATTATACACTTTAGAGTTAAGCATGGGCATCCAGAGAGAAAAGAGAGATGCTTAAGAAAGAATAATAGTCCATGTCTAAGACATGGACTCAGGCTTCTCCAGAGAGAATCACATTAAAATGAGTGAAAATAGCTGTGTATGTGATTTGGTAGCCAAAGTACAAAAAAACAGCTGCTTTACCTGTTTTTTATTTCCTCTTTAGTAAGTGAAATTATAATATGACTTTAGCTTTTCTTTTCTCTCCCCCCCCCCCTTTTTTCAGTACTAGAGGTTTGAACCTGGGGCCCCACAAATACTTTGTAAGCACTCTACCACTGAACTGCACCTCTATCCCATTTTTTATTTTTTTATCTTGAGACAGGGTCTCTCTATATTACATAGGCTGCCTCTGGCCTCAAACTTGTGATCCTCCTGCCTCTGCCTCCCAAATTGCTGGGATTACAGGAGTGTGTTACCACTCCTGGCTCATATGGTAGCTTTACAAGGTACATTGTTAAGAGGAAAGTGCCAGTAAGACAAAAACATAGGCCAAAGTAGGTCAAAAGAAGAAGTTCCATTGTTTAGAGAACTAAAAAATTAAGTAGAAGTGTTTTGGTATACTTCCTAAGGAACTCTTTAGTAAAATGAGATTATAAGGTGGTCCAGGAGGCACCCTGTACAGGTTTACAGATAAGCAAAGAGTCACAAGGAAGTTGTCTAGGCATATGGTGGCTGAGAACATGGCCCATAATCTTGTTTGTGAGATTTTCAAAGAAGCACAGGATTGCAGAGGAGAAAGTCAGGTTAAACTCACAGGCTGCATACATTATTATAACCCTAAGCATGGCTTACTGCTATTTTAACATTTTCATTTGAAATATCTCTCAAGATAATGTGTCCATCAAGCAGTCTTTACAGTGGTTTTCTGGTAGTTGTGTCAAAATTCTTGACTCTCAGCTGGTGAGACCTAAACCAGATCCTGGAGTGAGGGCTCTTTTCATTTTCCATGTCCCCCTTAATTTTCCTGTCTTTCTATCTTGCCTCAGAATGCCTTTGTTTTTGTTTAGAAAATGGAGCAAATTGTGTGTGTGTGTGTGTGTGTGTGTGTGTGTGTGTGTGTGTGTGTGTGTAGGGGTGTTTCCCCAAGGTCAGACAACTCCTAGTTCTGTAGATTCCAGTTACCCATAGATGGAAGAGCTGTAAGAGTGGAATGGGGACAGTGATGGAAGGTCTGAGAGTCTAATTAAACCTCTTTAAGCTGTTTCTTCTGAACACATGTAATTCAGAGAACCAATAGACTCTCGCTGGCTAGATGAGCTTTTGGGGCCACTCTTACTTCTGAAAATGGAGGGAGGTGGTGGGAGAGAGGCTATTATGTTGGAATGCCTAGAATCTGTGTTTAACAAGATCACCACAGACTTCATGTGGCATTAAAATTTGAAAGGCCAGGGGCCTGGGCCAGTGCTCCTTGACTGCTCATGAGAATCTTTTGCCAGGATTTTAAAACTTGTGCCCTGCCTGCAGAGGTCTGCATTGTCTTTGCTCTGGCGTTCCTGGAGCCCAGGGCATTGCTGCTTTTCAGAAGCTCCCCTGTGATTCTAGCATGCAGCCAGGCCTAAAACCACTGCCCTCAACATGAAGTCAGACACCATCAGGTAGATGTTGACATTGAGAATGCATGTAATCACAGGTCTGTCTTTAGCTGGAAACGCCTCTCTTTGGGATTCATTGAATCCCAGCATATCAGATACTGTGGCTCTTACTAATTCATTGACTGACTTTCAGAGACACGGGCAACTGCGCAGGGATGTGGGACTGAGGCAGAATAGAAAGACAGGGAGATTTGGGGGATAGGGAAAGGGAAAGAGCTTTCACCCCAGGATCTGGTTTGAACCTCACCAGCTGAGAATCAAGAATGCTGCAGTCCAGCTGCAGCCTAGGATCCAGGGGTTTCCGAAGGCAGATGAGGAGTGGGCAATGGGTAACAGACACAGTAGCTCAGAGGTAGTGTGAATCTGTTCCGTTTATTGTTCAGATAGCCCAATTTTTTCTGCAGTCTTTTTTGGCTTAGGTCTTGCAAGTAGTAAAAATAGCACATGCAGTTATCCATGAAACAAAGTTTCACAAGCACCTGTTAATCATAACAGCCCATAGTTCAAAGCATAAACTTTACTATTTTTAGATAACAAACACCTGGAAGGTCCATCTCTTCTCAGGATTTTTATAAATGATAAGTTATAATAGGGTATTTGAACTTTATCCTTATTGAACAACAGCCTCTACTCTTTTTCTCCAACTGGGAACCAAGGTCTGTAGATAAGCACCTCCCCATGTTGTATATCCACTCTTTTCCCCAGCTGGGAGCCAAGGTCGGCCTTTGGACAGATAAGCACTTCTATGTTAAATTGTCAAGGAGGCTTTTGTGCTATGGGAACAGGTCTGTGTATTCTTTTGATTGTTTTATACTTTCTTTGTAAACCTTAGCTATCATAGGTGGGGCCACTTCAATCCAATTAGGGGCTAATAACTCAGCCTGCTGCAGCTGAAGCATAACTCACTTAATGTTTGAGTTCCAGGGTGGAAATTGCTGATCAGCTTTAACTAGAATATTGTCCACATAACCTTTACAATTGGAGGTCATTTCCTCTAATTCATTTACAAATTCCCCCAGTCGTGTCATTCTTTCAGCATTTGTTTCATTAGAGTTTAATCCAATATTAGCTATGAGTATTAGTCCTAAACATGAAGTAATTATGTACATAATAATTAGAAGCAGTAATCCTATTCCTAGAAAGCAAAAAGCACATATTCCTTTTCTCCATCGCCATCCATTTCTTGGAAGATGACTTCCTTGAACCCCTCTTCCTCATATCCGGACGTTGTCAGATAATATGGTGAGAAATGGCTGTGGCACAAGAACTGTGACACAACTCCCAAGAAGACTGCTGTGAGGACTGCCTGCATAGAGATGTTATTTTTGAGAGACATTTAAAATAATGAAAATGTTAAAATAGTGATAAGTCTTGCTTGGGGTCAAAATGTATGTAGCTTTTAAGTTTTGCCTTTCCCTCTGTAATTCTGTGCTTCTGGAAGACATGCCCAGGCAACTCCTTCATGACTATTTTCTTAAACCTATACAATGAACCTATACTATGTACTAAAGGGGAGTTCCTCCACTAGAAAAATCTAAACAAGGGAACTTCTTTTGATCTTATTGGCACCTCTCCAGCCTGTGACAGGTACCTTTCTAGGCTCACATCACACTAGGCATCCAAAGGAGGACACTCAGGACTGACATCACACAGGGCATGCCCCAGGTTAAATAAAACCAGAGGGAACACATGCACCAGCCTTGCTTTTTTGGCTGTTTTTCTTCGTTCTCTTAGAAAATCCATGTCTGCCTCTTGGATGCCGCCCTGCCACCCTAGGGCCAGCATGTTTTGTAAAGCATGTACTTAATACATTCTATAACTTTGGTTCACTTTCTCTGACTCATCCTGAAATTCTTTTCTGTGATGAAGCCAAGAACCCAGCTTAACCTGAGTGGAGATCTCAACCAGGGGACCTCCTCAGACAAGGTGGCTGTGCTGAGCTGTACCTCTCTGCTGTACACCTAGCCAAGTTTGCTGGTACCTGATTAGAATGCTCCCTCCTCCACGAATGAAAATGGATCATTGCCAAGTGGCCATTTCCTGTTTGCATCTTTGACTCTGCTGCTAGAGAAATTTAAATCAAAACTTAAAATCAGAGCACACCACTACCACCCTCTCTTCCTATAAAATGCTCTTCTGTGTCTTCATTGCATACAAAGAAAAGACTGAATTCCATAACTGTTCTGTAAGGCCCTGTGTTGTCTGACTTGTCTGCTTTGCCTCCTCTCTAACCCTGCTCTGAAAGTCCAGCAGCCACACAAGGCCTTCCTTGAGTTACTCAGAAGCCTGTTCTCTGGCCCGGAACCCTGCTCCTTCACCTCCTTAGGCAACTGCTGTCCATGCCAGCCTCACCTAGTCGTGCCCCCTTGTGTTTTTTTCTCCTAGCCTGCTGTCCCTCTCATACCACTGCATACCACTTCCCAGGGAGATTCTCTGATTCCTGCCCGTTTCTGCCAGGCTTCACACTCTGTAGGAACAAGAGCTATGTGTGTGTTTGGTATGGGACTCACTCCCTCTTATATCCCTGACACCTATTTTATTGGATGGATGAGTATAGCTTTCCATAGTGAACTGCAGAGGTAATTATCTTGAGGTCCTTTTGTCCCTAAACCTATCTGCACATATACCCCTGCTCATGTCTGGGTGTCATATGTTACAAACTGTACCAGTGTGGGACCTGAGGGGAGCTGTATTCTGAGAGGGCAGCAGCTTAGCCTCCTTGGTTGTATGTCGTTGGCTGACACAGTGAGTGACTTGGAGAACAAGTTTTGGTTTACCTAAATTTTATTTAGCTCAGTGGGTAGAGTGCTACGCTGCAGTTTCTGAGGCCCCGAGTTCAATTCCCAGCACCGCAAAAATGGGAGAAGGGCCTGGCCATCCACTCCTGAGGCAAACCCGAAAACAGCCATTGAAAACCCTATGAGGGTCGCTATGAGTCGGATACCTACTCGACGGCACCTAACAACAACAACAAAATTTTTACCCAGATTACCTTGACTTGTCAGCTTTTTCGCTTGAGTCTGCCTGTCATTTGTGACTTTTCTTACTATAGACCATGAGGGGAAAACAGCCTAGTATTTAAATACTGTGCATCCCTACCTCCTGGGCCTCACTAGCTATGAGTAATGTGGTGTTTCCTTGCAGGCCTGGGTATCCTCACCTCCCTGCCTCCCCAGTCTGCCCTGCCTTTTTCCAGGCAAGGAAAACCACCTGCTGCTACTTCTGTAAGAGGTGTGTCTGATGTCCTAAAAGTCCAGCTACCTAGGTGATAGAAGGGAGTAGGATGGGGCTTGGCAGGGTGTGAAGGGCTGCAGCCACACTTAGGACACTTGTTTCCTTTAAAGAAAACTAAGTACAGCAAAACCACTAGAGCAGAGTGTATGTTAAGGGGTGTTTACTGTATTATGCTCTGCACTTTACATTTTATTTAACCATGTGAAATAACTAAGAACTAACTAATGAAGACGGAGATGTATGTATTTGATAAATATTTAGATGTACATTGATTTTGATGGTTCACCATATTTTTTCCTGGCTAGAAAAGTATATACCATCCTTTATTAAATGGTAAAGAGATTATGGTTAGTAGTAGTGAGGTAGAAAAATTAAACAGCAGATAAAAACACCAGGGTACAGTATTGAGGTAGTATTTGAAAATATTTTGTTGGTTTTTATTATGAGAAGGATATATGCTTATTGCAAAGTATTTTTAAAACAAAAACATGCCTAAAGTAAACAGTGATCCCCTCCATCCATTCAGGATTTCATTCTGTGCTTTATAGATGTGTTTGCATACATAATCGCATACATACACATATACATATAGATAAGGTATTTTTATTTTTTATTAACAAATAGGGTCAGACACTCAATCCTTCAACCCCCTTTTTTGTGTGCTGATATGTCTTGATTTGGATCTATAGAGTTGGCTTGACTTTTAGTGTAGAGTTTTATTTAAATTTTTAAAAAGTTTTTTTTTTTTTTTTTTTTTTTTTGGCTTCCAGCGTGATTTCTTAACCCCTCAAACAGTATGTGCGTTCAGAGGCACACACACGTGTGCTGTGACTTATACATTATAATCTGATTCTCAAGCAGTCCTGAAGTCCTAGTAGCTGTTGGTTGTGTCCTAGTCTCAGCTAATGGATATTAAACAGGTAACCCCTCTCATGTGGAGCCTGGAAATATTTGGAGGCTACAAGGTGGCTTCATCCTGTGGCAAGCCGCCCCCTAAAGTGCCCTTCACTCTCCTGAGTTTTCCCCACAGCAAACGGGCCACTGGGTTGCTGTGCACCCAGTCCTGGCAGTGCTGATTAGTCCGGAGCTCACAAGCTGGGAGGGGCAGTCCACACTTCCGCAGGCTGGGCTGGTTATGCAAAGTAAACACCCAGAGGTCAGGTGATAGCAACATCAGCACGCCAGCTGGCAGGCTATGAGAGAAACTGAGCCTTCTACCGCTGCCCACAGGGTGTGGGGTGTGGAGATAGCTCTGCCACGCCCCCAAGTTCCTAGAAGTCCGTGAGAAGAATTCCTGGCAGGCAGCAGTCTGGCCTGGGTGGCTGTGCTTGAGATGCTGGCAAGGACCCTGGGCTAATGCTTTTCTTCAGAGATCAGTTTGGATAGAGCTAGAGTTTGTGCAACACATGTAACTTTCCAAACCCTCAGCCCCCATCAAAGTCCCCATGCGCTTGGGTACCGTTCTAGGGAGGGGAAGCAACGGTTGCACCATGTGGGAGGTGGGAGCCTTGCACACCACCCATCTCCTGTCCCACTATAGTGGCCGAACTGGGAAGAAGTCTCAGTTCAGTGGGAGCTCATGGAAGTTGCTTTGGAAATTAAATTTTTTAAAAAATAAGAACACATGGGATGATGTTTTATGTTGTGTGGTTAGATTTTTTGTTTGGTTTTGTCTGTGTTGTTGTTGTAGATTTTTGGTACTAGGGGGCTGAACCCAGGGTCTTGCACACACTTTGCAAGTGCTCTACCACTGAGCTGCACCCCTAGCCCCTTTTTATTTTTTTTTTATCCTGAGACAAGATCTCACTAAGTTATGCAGCCTGCTTGTGCCCTTGAACATGGGATCCTCCTGCCTCTGCCTCCTGAGTTTCTGGGATTACAGATGTCCACCACCACGCCCAGCTCATGGTATGATTGTTAAGGAGGTTCTTTGACAGACTCTATCTCATGGGAGCATCACAACACAATTGCCCACGTATAGGTGGCAGTGAGCTCAGCATTTTCTCATTCCTAGAATGAGAAAACCAGGGCCCAGAGGGCTACCCTTCTTGGGGGAGGAGGATTATAGACATGCCCTGACACCCCCACCCCCACCCCCGTGGAAGCAGCTGCAAGCCCTAGGCTTTAAGGAAGCTATGGACCACGTGTGGCTGCAGGATGGTGAGATCTGGCTCTACCAGCCTAGAGGTTGAATTCCTGCCCTAAACCACCTGGCCTCCTACAGTACAGGTGGGGTGCTAGCATTGGAGGGGTGGGGCTCTTTACTCCCTGTCTCTGCTTCATCTAGAGCTGAGGTCTGTGGGCAGAGTCAAGTTAGATCCATTCAGAAGACAAGTTCCCACTGGGAAGGTTAGATTCTTCAACTATGAAAATCTTCCCAGGGTCAGCTATGAGAATCTTCCCAGGGCCAGCCTGAAGCTCAGCAAGGTGCCCAGAGGCCAGGATGCCCCAGAGGTCCACAAGGAATGAACAGAGCAGGTGACAGAAAGGGCAGTACCCTGAAGTCCCCCATTCCCTGTAAGCACACCCCCTATAAGCACATTTGCATGTATGAGGCCTGCAGACACTCGTGGCCCCCTCCTCTGTGTTCACGCGTTCACAGCATGGGAGAACATTGGCTGCTGTTCTCAGGCTGTGCTGTGTCTCAGCAGGACATTCCCACTGTGACCCATGGCAATGGCCCCTTCAGGTATTACTGTCTCAAGGACAAATTCAGGGGACTCAGGGCTGCAGAGCTGAGCATCCTCTGGGCACAGTGCCAGCCTCACCTGTGTCTAGAAGGCAAACATGAGTTGTCACTAGGATGAACGTGTGTCTTTCCTTCTCTTCTTGGGAAGACTATGCTGCTAAATTTCTTTCTGTGTTGACCATGCTAGAAAAATGCAGAGTAAACTAGAAAGCCACACAGGGTACCAAGGTCAACCTAGTTCACAGAAGGTCTACGACAGGCCAGTGGATGCTGGTCCATTATCTGCACCACCTTCTTTCTTCTTCATGGCCACTCTGGGAGGGTGAAGGCCTTGTGTCAGAGATGGGATGTGGAAGGCAAGTCACGGAGTTTGCCTGAGAGCCATCTGGAAGCCAGGCAAGAGCTGGAACTCAAACCAAGGCTAGGCCTCTCTGCTTGGCGCTGCGCTTCAGAAAGTAGTGGGATTCGGCATGGCCCCTTGCTGGATATTGTTGCCAGATAAGCTGTAGGACACTCAGCTAAATTTGAATTTCAGAAAGCAACATATAGCTTGTTCAGTGGACATATGTCCTGTGGAATGTTTCAGACATATCTTTACGAAAAGTTTATGTGTTGTTCACCTGAAATTCAAACTTAACTGGCTGTTACATATTTTTCTTTAATCTGGCAAGCTTATCTCAAGACATTCAAGAAGTACACTAGGCCTAATACATGAGCATAGAAAAAAATAGAGGGATTTTTTTTCATTGTTTTGTTTTGTTTGTATGACTGTCTCCTGTGCAATATTTGGGATATACTTATACTAATAATTATTTGATGGTTATCTGAAATTTAAACTGAACTCCTGTGTTTTTATTTATTTAATCTGGCACCCTTGCTTGAGGACTCCAGGAAATACACTGGGTGTAACATGTGGACACCTGAGGGTGGCTCATAAGACACCCTATAAGGCCCTGGCAGCTTGGCAGGTGGTGAGCCCCCCATAAAAGGCTGTATTCAGGTGGGAGCTAGAGAACCTCTTGGTAGGTACTGTGGAATAAGTCGGGGTTTCAGATGCCTGGTTGCAGTGAGATTTTAGGACGTAAGTGGCATGGAGAAAGGATTGATGCTTTCCTGGGGCCCCACCAAGCTCTGCCCATGCAGCGTTAGGAAGCTCTCTGAAGTCACCCAACATCGGTGTGTGCTGAGGACCAGTTCTGCTGCCCAGAAGTGATGGTTGGCCCCAGTCAGCTGGCAGAAATCAGCCAGCGTAGAGTCGCCTCCTTAAATAGTGCAGTCTGGCTTGAAGAAGCGCGGTGTCACATGTTTGTCTCTCTTGCCAAGAATTGACAATGACTTCCTGGTTCTTTCTGTATCCATCACAGCAGAGAGTGACTTCTGTGGCAGGCTTAGGACCAAGTGATATGCTGCCATCACTCAGAGGCTGTGATAATCTGAGAAGCACCTACCACCAAGGTTCTGTACAAGCGCTCTTCGGCAAGTGACCTGAGGCAAGAAACACAGGTATTTAGTTCTTCGTTTTTCAGATTTTCTAGGTATGGCTATACCTTATCAACCAGTCAGCATTTTAAACATGACCTGCTTGTTACTCCTTCAGCTCAGCTTCTGCCCTCTGCAAATTACCCCTAGCAAAGGCCTAGGCTGTGGCAGGCTTCCTGCTGCTCCCCAATTACCAGGCCCTTGTAGGCACTCATTGTGACATTGGCCTTGCTCTGCAACAGCAAAACTACATCCCAGGTTCCAAAGCAAAGAGGAATGGCATTCTTTCATTATCATTACCTTTACTGGGGTATTTTACGTTGATTTAATTATTAAATGGTTCCTTCAGTATCATTAATTAAATATGAAATGTTAAATTAAATGCCAAGTCAAAATACCCATTGGAGCAAGGGGGGACAATGTACATATTTGTTTTGGGTCTGTTAATTGAAATCATGAGTTCTTTTTGTTACTTTTTGTTTAATTCATAAATGGCAGAGGCATATCGCTTGTGTTTTGCAGGAAGGATCATTGAATGGCTGACATCTGACAACATGCACCACCAGTGGCTTCTGTTGGCTGCATGCTTTTGGGTGATTTTCATGTTCATGGTGGCGAGCAAGTTCATCACATTGACCTTTAAAGACCCAGATGGTAGGTGTACTTCATGGTGGAGGGTATTTGGGCTAATTGAGTCCTTCCTTGCTGCAGCACTTTTCCCAAGGACATGCACAAGTGATAAGTCTCCCAGGACCAAAGGATATGCATGGCTTCTGAGTCCCACACGTTACAAAGAAAAGGGGGGAGGGTAGAAAAGGATGAAGGGTCTCGCCAGGATCCTCGCCTGGACGGCAAAGGTGCTTTCTTCATGGCTGAAGCCAGCGTGCTGTCCGTGGAGCCCATAGCAGATAGCAGAACCTCCTCCCAGTGCCCCTGCTGAACACCTTGCAGCAAGGGCTGTTGCAGGCTCAGGTTTTCCTTGTGTCCTCGTGAGGGACACAGCCATAGCTACCCAGCAGCCTGATGTGCTGGTGATCCACAGTGGTAGCATCTTCGGTATAGTGGAAGGAGGGTCATTAAAATGCATATTGTCAGGTTGTCCTGGAGGATTTCTCCCTTTCCTTTACTGAACACAGGCACTCAGACTTGGTCTCAGAGGAGCTGGTTCTACTTTGGTTCTTGTCATTTGCTTACTTACCCCTCATTGTTTTGTCTACAAAACGCTTCCTGCTCTGAGCACCACCCCCAGGAGTGGCTCTGATCAATGCAGTGCTTGGTGTGTGCAAGGAGGTGTGTGAGGGTGCCCTTCAGCCCCGTGGCCACTCCCTTCTGGGGCAGAGGAGGCAAGGCATGGGGGGGATGTGGGGACAGCTCCTTGGCATCTTAGATTGGCCTGACCGCCTGTACCTCAGGCAGATCCTGGGGAACTGGAAGCATCTTTACTCTGCCCATATGCATGCTCACACTGTTGGTGGCCCATTGCAAATGCAGTGACACCAGCAGTTTTCCCCATTTACTCCTGCTGGCTGCTCCAAACTATGCTGTCTGTGTGACCTGTGGGTCACAGGCTCCTGCTGTACCCTGAGAGCTGCTGGCATATCCCTGGCTATGCTGAAGGCCACCTGCTGCCCCATACCGCCTCCTGTCTGCCCCACGGGGTCTATAGAGGAACAGGGGTGGCAGGCCTATCTTCAGGGAGAGGAATGAAGGCCTGAAGTCAGACCTCATGGTGTTTGTCAGCCCTGTGGTTTGCACTCAGGGACAGTCATCAGGCACACAGCTATGGGAGCCTGCCTGGCTGTCATCCCAAGACCCACCCTCATCTTGAGATGCTGAAATTGAGATAATGGTCTTCACTGTGACAGTTTTGAGGGGGTTTGCAGTAGCTGCAGCACAGTCACATGCTGCCAGGAATGGCAATCCGTCATGAAGACTGAGAGGGCTTCCCATCCTGAGACACTTCCGTGACTCTTGTCACCTGGGGACACCATAAGCCTTCTGCTGCTTGAGACCAAGTAAATTCAAATCTCCAAGAGTGGGGCCCAATCAAGAACCACAAATGTAGAACATAGCTGGGAAAATATAAGAGAAACAAAGTGCTGAGAAGAATAAGACATAGATGTTACTTACGATTCCCATAAATGTCACCTCTGGTAAGGAAGGCACTGAAGGGCTAGTGATAAGGTTAAGTTGTTTCTGGTTTATTTTGTTTAAAAAAAGCAATAGCCGGGCACAGAGGTGCACACCTGTAATCCCAACAACTTGGGAAGTGGAGGTAGAAGGATCGCAAGTTTAAGGCCAGAGGCAGCCTGTGTAACTTAGCGAGATCCTGTCTCAAAATAAAAAGTAAAAAAATGGGCTGGAAGTACAGCTTAGTGGTAGAGCACTTGCAAAACATGTATGAGACCCTGGTTTCAACCCCCCAGGACCACACACACACACACACACACACACACACACACAAACACACAGAAGTAATGTAATTTTAGTAGGACTTCCATCAATAATAGTTAAATAAGCCAGATGTGGTGGTATGCACAGCTGTAATCCCAGCTACTCAAAAGACAGAGGCAGGAGGATCACAGTTCAAGAACAGAATCAGCCTGCACAGCTTAGCAAGACCCTGCCTCAAAAATAATAAAGCTTACTGGTAGAGCTCTTGCCTAGCATGTGCAAGGCCATGGGTTCAAACCCCAGTACTACCAAAAGAAAAAAAGACAATAATAAAATGTGTGCCCTTGCATTTTAATATTCTGTGGCAGAAGAGCTTTCATTTACTTGAGGGGGGTAATTAACATCTTTACTATTTAAGATTTTGCCCCTTATTTATAAATATTGGGGTACAGAGTAATAAGACTCTTTCTATTTCCATTATGCAACTATTACATCACTTTTGGTTACACTTTCCAGAAGAGCTTTTAAAAAGCACCTCCTTTCCCAGTGTGGCCTGATAAACAAGATGTCATTCTTTTGGCATGTGGCAAGTTTTATGCTGAATGTTCTCAGAAAAGCATACATCCTTGAGATGGTTTTGTGAAGAAACTTCAGAGAAAAACTTCAGAGGGATCAAAGGTAAAAGCCATGAAGAAAGATGAACTTCAGGATTTAAACCTAGAGTGAAACTCTGTGATCATCCTTGGTATAGCTTACCAAGCATCTCTTCCTGTCTTCCTCCCCTGTCTGTTGGCCCTACTCACCCTTTCCCCAAGGTGGGGTTCAAATGAGGATGCTGTTGCCCTGCAGTGTGCAGTGAACTCAGAACAAGGATCCTTTGTTGGCAGGTCACTGAAATTGTGGAGTGGTTGCCATGACTCAACCAGCCTGTCTTGACTCATACAGGATCCCATGGCATTGTCATGAAGTACGTGGTTGGGATCATGGAGGTAGATGTCTGTTGGCTGAGTTCTGAATGAAGGGAGCACAGTTACACCGAGGGTATCTTGCCAGTCTGGATAACGAAGCCCAGATGGAGCACCTAGGAGAGGTTAAACACTCAGTACTCACCCTGAGGCCATCAGAGGGGCCCTGGGCAGGGGAGGTGTGGCATCGCCCACCTTGCACCCTTCTGCTTAAGCACTGTGGTGTGGTGAGGACAGTCCCAGAGCTCACCAGGCCCCCTCTGTCACAGGAGACTGTTCAACCCACTTGTGGCCCAGGCAACCAAAGAGGTTTTTAAACATGGAGCCATGTGGGGTTTCTCATGTGCTGGCATTTATTTCAGACAAGGGAGACTGGGGTGGGTACAGTTCACAGTATATTTGCTTTTGAACCAAAAGCTCTGTATAAAGTGTCGTTATAAGGGATAACTTAAAACACAAGAGTCTCCTCTGTGGTGAAGCTCAGTCCTGATAAAGTGAGTGTCTCCCACATGTCTGTCAGCTTGTCTGTTGCTGTGATGCTGAAAGCTAGCCACCAGTATTTCAGATACAAGTGGGGCCAACCATGGTGGACAGGCTTCAGCTGAGCTTCCACACTAAGCTGGACTAGGGAGAAGGACCTGGCAGCCCACTCCTGAAACAGCCATTAAAAAGCCTATGAATATCAGAGAAGCACTGCCAAATATAGTGCTGGAAAATGAGCACCCCCAGGCTGGAAAACATTAAAGAAACAACTGTGGAAGAGTTGCCTCCTCAAAGTGGAGTCAACCTTAATGATGAAAATGGAGTAAAGCCGCTGGGACCTCTTTTTGTTGATGTGGCATGACTTGAGAAGATACATAGTGGTTGCAACATTGGGCTCAAACACAGGGTTGGGTGGAAATTTGTTCTATTGTACCTACAGTCACCATGAGTAGGATCTGACTCGATGGCACCCAACAAAAGTGGGTGCAGAATCTTTTGTCTCCATCTTCAGGGGTTTCAGGTAACTCAGGTGCTCCTGGAGCTGCTCCTTCCAGCTGTGTCCTCTGGGAAATGGATCCCTGGTCCAGAATTGCAACAGTGTACATGTGTGTTTTCTTCACACCTACCTGTTCTTCCTGATTTCTCCTACCTCTCAAGCCAAGAGGAAGAGGACGTTTTCCCTGAGCTGCTATTTAAAGCAACACTTACCATATTTTATGCTGTTGTGATTTCCATCAGCTCAGTGATGGAGCCACAATCATATTTGATTTATCACAATGATTTGTCCTCAGCAAATTTCATGTCACATTGAGCTAGGATCAGGTGTTGTCACTAGACTTTATTACAGGAAAATAAATCCTGCCTAGTGGTGGCTAGGGCTGGGATTTAGCTCAATTGGTAGAGCACTGCTTTGCGGTATCTGAGGTCCTGGATTCGATTCCCAGCCCTGCAAAAATGGGAGAAGGATATGGCAGTCCACTTCCGAGGAGGCAATCTTGAAACAATCAGCCATTGAAAATCCTATAAGGGTTACTATGAGTTAGATACAACTTGATGGCACCTAACAACAACAGGTGAAAAAATGATATTGTGTGGGTCTGATGTGTTTGTAGACACCAACTTTTCATCTTTCTCCTGTCTGGCTTCCTCTTCCAATCTTTGTGTGATTTGTTCCCCTTAAATTGCTTGTAAAAGCCCATGACCTGAATATCTGTATCATCCCCCTGACCCAGCAGGACATAGGACAGAGTCATGAGGCAGGCAGCTGGATACACAGCATCCTCAGAGAGGGGGTTGCCATTGCTTTTAGAAAACAAAGCACTTCAATTGGCAAATTTAGACATTTTATACAAAATTATAGTGATGGCTGTAACAAAAGTAAGCTAAGACATAAAGACACCGGGCCAGAACTTGAGGACTGGCGTCCTTCACCCTGAAGCTGGGGACTTGCTCCTAAGGGGCAGGGTGGAAAGACAGAGACCTCTGATGGCAGTGCAGATGGTGGCATCTGCCAAGAATAACCAGCTGCCAGCAAACCTACAGGGAGAGAAAACCAGACCTAAACTGTGCTGCCAGTTTTACCTGAATCTAGTTGAATCAGGGTTGGGCAAGGTGGAGAGCAAAACAGGGAAGCTTTGTTGTTGTTCTTATCGTTGTTAGGTGCCATCAAGTCAAGTCTGACTCACAGCGATCTTATGTACAACAGAACAAAACACTCCCTGACACTGTGCCATGCACACAACCTTTTTTATGTTTAAACCCATTGTTGCAGTTAATCCATCCATTGTCGGTGTCAATCCATCCAGTTGAGGGTCTTTCTTTTTTTCAATGACCCATCACTCTCCCAAACATGATGTCCTTCTTCAGGGATTGGTCTCTCCTCACAACATGTCCCAAATACCTAAAGACTCACTCTAGCCACCCTTGCTTCCAAGGAGGACGCTGGTTGCACTTCTTCTGGGATGAATCTGCTGGTTCTTTTGGCAGTCGGTGGTGTGTCTGATATCCATCTCCAGCACCATAATTCAGAAGCATCAATTCTTCTCCTGTCCCCTTCATTCAGTGTCCAGGTTTCATAAGCATATGATGCCACTGAAAATACCATGGCATGAGTCAGGAGCACCTTCATCTTCAATGTGACATCTTTACTTTTCAGCACTTTAAAGAGGTCTTTTGCCACAGCTTTTCCCAATGCAATGCATCTTTTGATTTCTTGATTGCTGCTTCCATGGGTGTTGATTATAGAACCAAGTAAAGCAAAATCGTGGACAACCTCAGTCTTTTTTCCACTTATCATGACATTGTATATTGACCAAGTTGTCAGGATTTTTGTTTTGTTGATGTTGAGGTGCAATCCATACTGAAGGCTGTGTTCTTAAGACCCTGAAAATGTTCCCACTGGGTGACAGCGGACACACCTGATGCTAGAAGGTGAGCAGCTCCTCAGCAGCCCAGGCTGCTCTGTGTGCTCTGAGCATGCGAAATAGGTGGGGTTTCAAAAATTCCCTGTCAAGTCAGTTGTTTAGAATTCAGGACACATTTCCCTATCCAGACATTATTAAGGAAGCTTCAGTTTCTGCAAAACCCATTTAGCACATCAGCATTCAAAGGCTACCTGGTTGTAGCAGTGGAGGCTGGTCTCAGAGCCCCTGGTGTGTGGTCAGGAGGGCTGGTGGGTTGGGACCATCATAGCTTTGTCCATTTTCTACCAGGCATCGCCCTCTTTACCCTTAGGTTCAGAGCTCCTGCAAGCAGCTCTGGCTAGATCTGCATTTTCATTGAAATGTAGGAAAAAGGAAAACAGATTGTAGTGGGATTCATAAAGGTACGATGCAGAGATTGCATTGGATGGAATCCAGCAACTCTGAGGAGTGGGAGATGGGGAGATGGAAGTGCTGTGACACATGGGGTACTGGTAGAGTGCTTTCCTCCTCAATCTGCAGGAAAGAAGGAAGGTGAGCAGGGAGGACACTGTGCTACATAGAGGGAGGATGTTTGACAGCCACCCTGGGGCAGACAAGATGGCAGTGTTAATGACCCAAGAGGAAGAGTTTTTGGTCTTTCTTTAAAAAGTGAAATATACTTTATGTGTGTGTGTGTGGGGGGGAATTTAGGGGTTGAACCCAGGGCCTCACACATACTTTGCAAGGGCTCTACCACGGGGCTGCACTCCCAGCCTGTTTTTAATATTTTATCTTGAGACAGGATCTCACTAAGTTACAGAGACTGCCTCTGTCCTCAAACCTGTGATCCTCCTGCCTCTGCCTCCCAAGTTGCTGGGATTACAGGCATGAGCCATCCCACCCCACTAAAAAAGTGAAATATACTTTTATATCATCAGTTTTTATGCTTTTGTTTGATATCTACATCTTTCTAATTATGGGGCTTCGGAAATTTTGAAAGTAAATGCTTCTTTGTTTGTAGACAGCTGAAGATTATCTTCAAATTCTGCTCCACAGGCTTCTACAAAAATAGTTGGTTGTAAATGATTACTTTGGACCAGCACTTTGTGAGATTAGTCCAGTTTTGAATCCCGTGATGAGCACTGACGGGGCTGCTGATGGGACTTTTGTAAAGTGACCATCTTCTTTGGAGATGGCTGTGGAGTGCCATGCAGTCATAAGAAATAACACAGAGAGACCCTGTAGTCCCTTCACCCAGTTCTCCCAAGTGGTAACATCTTGCAAAACTGTAGTACAGTACCACAAGAGAGGCTGGGGTGGGTACAGTCAAGATGCAGAACATCTCCATCACCATGAGGACCTGGCATGTGGCCTTTTTTGTTTTGTTGTTGTTTCTTTTGTTTTGTTTTAGACAAGATCTTGCTGCATAGCACAAAAGGCTGGTCTTGAACTCCTGATCCTCTTGTCTCAGCCTCTCAAGTGCTAGGGTTACAGGTGTGTGCCACCATGCCTGCTATGTTGCCATTTAATTATTTATTTACTTATTTATTTATTGTAGTACTGAGGGGTTGAACCCAGGGGCTCCTGCATACTAGGCAAGTGCTCTACCACTGAACCACACTCCAACTTCTTTTTTTATGTTTTATTTTGAGTCTGTGTCTCACTAAGTAGTACAGGGTGCCTCTGGCCTTGAACTTGTGATCCTCCTGCCTCTGCCTCCTATGCTACTGGAATTACAGTGTGCCCCTCCGTGCCCAACTTTATGTTGCCTTTTTTAACTATGTCCCCATCTCTCCTGCCATCCCCAATCCCAACCCCTGGCAACTACTAGTCTGCTCTATTCTCCATGAATTTTGTCATTTCAAGAATGTTTATAGTACGCAACCTTTTCAGCTCTTTTCACCGAACATGATTCCCTGGAAATTTATCCAATTTGTTGTTAGCATCAGTGGCTCTTTCCATTTTATTACTCAGTTGTATTCCACCATATGGATATACCACCATTCATTAACCATCCACCTATTGAAGGACTGCCAGGCTGTTTCCAGTTTGGGGCTATTGCAAATGAAGCTGCTATGAACATTTGTGTACCAGATTTTGTGTGAACATAAATTTTCATTTCCCTGGATTAAATGCCGGGAAGTACAGTTGCTGGGTTCTGTGGTCGTTGCATGCTCACCCACCCCCGAAGAAACTGCCAAACTGTTTTCCAGAGTGACTATACCATATTTCCATCAGCAGCATATATGTAACCAAGTTTCTCCACATCCTCACTAGCATTTGGTGCAGTCACTATTTGCTTCAATAGTCCTTCTAATCGATGTGTAGTGATATCTTGTGGTGCTTTTAATATGCATTTGCCTCTTGCCTAATGATATTAACACGTTTTCATGTGTTTTTTTGCCTTCTATGTGTCTTCCTTGGTGAAATTTCTGTGCATGTCTTACTCTTTCTAATTGGCTTGTTTGGTTTCTTAAATGTTGAGTTCTGAGATGACTTTCTTTATATATTCTTGATATAAGTCTTTTGTCAAATGTGAGGCTTATAAATATTTTTCCCCAGAGTGTAGGTGATCATTTACTCTTCTTCTAATGGGCTTTCACAAATCACAAGTCTTTAATTTTGATGAACTTTAATTTTTCCAAAAATTTTCTCCTATATTGTTTTAAAAATCTTGTAGCTTTGTGTTACATTACTAAATCTATGATTCATTTTGAGTTCATTTTTTTTAACAAAGTGAGGTTTAAATAAAGTTGTACCTTTTTATCTGGAGATATCCATTTGCTCCAGCTCCATTTGTTTAAAAGACCATCCTCCTCCAATTGAGTTGCTTTTGCCAAAATTCAGTCACACATCGAGTGGATCCTTTCCTGGGTCCCCTGTTCTCTACCACTGATCTGTGTGCCTGTTGTTCTATGAGAAGACATCTCCACTTCTTGTTTTGTAGGGTATAGCGCCAAACAGGAGTTTATGTTCCTGACAACTGTGCCAGAAGTGGGGAAGCTGCCAGAAGAGAAGCACTTTCCTGAGGACCTGAAGGTGGGCATGAGCTGGTCCCCTCTAACATGCACACAGCTCCCAGGGGCCCTGCATGGTGTCCTCATCACATGGGAGCAGCTTCCCCACCTGCTGTCACCTGCAGGGGTCCTCACTCATCATTACAGCCTGCTCTGTAGTATAGATTGAGCATCTGTGATCCAAAAATCCAAAATCTGAAATGTTATAAAATCTAAAACCTTTTGATCACTGACATGATGGCACAGTGGAAAATTCCACACCATGAAGCTTTGTTTTATGCACAAAATTACTTAAAATATTGTGTGAATTCACCCTCACATTATATGTATAAGGCATATATGAAACATAAGTGAATTTCCTGTTTAGACTTGGTCTTATCTCTAAGACATCTCATTATATAGATGCAGAAATTCCAAAATCCAAAAAAGTACAAAATCTGAAACACTTTTATAATTAAGCATTTTGCATAAGGCATATTCAACCTGTAGTTGTTTTTTATTTTATGCTCCTGGCTCATGAGTGAGCTCTACGTTTTGGTTGTGTTGAATTCCTGACTAGCTGAGTGTGAGCCTCACCAGGAGAATGGAATGTGTTTGAGCAAAGTCAGGAGAACATGCAAAAATATCCCTGACTCCGAATGGAATTTTAGAGTGAGAAGGGGACTTAGACGGCAGACCAGATGATCCAGCCTCTGGACTGTGTGGGTTAGACAACTAATGCAGGAAAAATGGAGTCCTCAAAATCATGTGGGAGTTAATGGGCAGAGGCCCAAGGTGGGCAGCTTTCACCCAGCTGTCAACTTGACATGGGCTCCATGTCTTCCTCCACAGGGTCTTTTTGTACATGAATCCCTCATCATTCCCTATGCAGGGTGAATGATGTACTAGTGAAGACCCCTCTGTCTCACTAACCCCCATTCTGGGTCTGGAAGTAAACATGGAGCCAGAAGGGATGAAGTGGGTCAGGCAAACCATGAAGATGTTTTTCAGCCCAGAATTAAACCAGGGAAGGGGGCATTTGCTGTCTGTGGTTTGCAGTGTACAGATGGCAAATTGGAATCTAGTGAAAACAGAAAGCATTGCTGGTCAGAGGAGAACGCTTTTGGGGTGTCCTTTTGGCAAGATATTTATGTAATGTAATCAAGTCCATAGAACTATTTTGAGACAATACAGGAATGTTGCTGTTAGATTGAGGCATCCTGTACAAGAAAAGATTTTGGATGCACTACAGAAAGCAAATATATATATATATATAAAATAGGAGGGAAGCATTAACAGAATGAGTGAAGGAAGTAAATGTTTAGTTACATGAATAAACAATATCATAGGTGGAGGACAAGTACTTTGCAGAGCTTTTTGAGACAAGGGCCCACTAGGATGCTGCAGCTTGTTGGAGAAGAGATCTTGCCATCCTGGTAGCCACTTGAGTGGAAAAATGCTCTTCCCCTAAAGACCTTTGGTCTGGAAGAGCAATTGTGGGTAAATAGACTGCACCCAAATGTGCTTTATAGTTGGCAAAGCACTTTACTAGGTTTTAATCTCTTTGGTCTCTTAAAGGAGGCCTTGAAGATTTGAGCATTTTTATTCTCAGTTTGCAGCCAGAAAACACAAGACGTGAGGAACTTTGCTCACTGGCCCAGTACACTGAGGATAGGAGGAAATGGGCTTGGATTTTAAGCAGTGTTCTCCGTCTTCTTTTTTTCCCACCCTGTCCCATTGATTCTCTACAAGCCAGCTGGAAGTGAAAGACACGGGCACAGTCGTCAAATGTAGTGTCCTCAGAGACTAAGAATTGTTAGAGGACAGTGAAGCTAAGCATATGTTCTCCACAAGAAAGATGATTTTTAAAGGGCATCAGGTTCCATAGCTTCCCTTTAGAAGTTCATTTGGTGAATCATGAAGCTACATGTTTGAGTAGAAAATAGCATCAGTCATTAAAATTTATTTGTGTATTTGCCAGAAGAATAGAAAACAATGGTAGTTGGTAAACACAGCTGAATGAGAAGTTTTTTCTTTCTATGTAATACTTGAGCTCAAAGAAAAGCAAAATTTACAAGTGATAGAGACTTTACTGCAATTTCTAGAGAACTTATTTGGAGGTGCTGTGCATTGCCCCTGAGTGTCGTCTAGGATCTGAGTTAGGTTTAGTTTCAATAAGTTGGAACAGGGTGAGGAGAAGAGCAAGGCTCTCAGGATAAGAGGTAGATGGATGAGGGGGTCAAATCAGACCCCTGTGGTAAAAGTAGGGAAGACAGCAGGCTGAGTTCTCTGCATTGTCAGCAGATGATACTGATGCCCAGGTTGAGGGGGAGCAAAGGCCACTGTGGAGGACCCAAGCCTCCTTTGCAGATGTCTTCATCTTAGGACTAGGTCAATAGAAGTCCCCAAGTCCTTCTTCCCTCTGCCAGGAAATCCTGGACTTTCACTTACCCTCACAAGGGAAAAGGAGTGTCTTGGACAAATGTTCTGAGTGTTGGGGAGTCTGGTCATGGCAGATCCATGAAGGAAAAGCAGGGAGCCAGCAGCAGGTGGAACCTCTCTTGTCCTAGTGAACCACCATAGTGTGTTTTAGAAGGCCTGTGACCAGGGAGAATTGGTTGTTACAACTGCCCCATAATGGATTACCTGGAAAGCCCTTGCATTTTAAAAGGCAAAACAAGGGGATTTGAGTATGGTTAATTTGTAGAGACCCTGGGCTTTGAAATCTTGGGGGAAAGTTCTCTGTAGCTTTAAGGGATAAAGTAGAGGTGGCAGTAGAAGCATTTCAGAATGCTGAGGAACAGGGCCATAGCTACAGGTGCCCAGAGGAAGTGGGGTTGGAGAGATGGCCTCACTATTTCAGGGTGCCTCCTGGAGAGCAAGGCAGCATTGGCGGCAGCCACACTCCCATGACATGGGCAGTGAGGGATTTTAACTTACTGGGCATGAGTTGATTGAACAGCTAGGTGTACTAGTGTGTCTCCCTCTATCCCTGTGTCCCCTGTTCCTCTCTCCAACCTCCCCACTACACACATACAAGAAGTGTGTACACATGTACACACAGACACACTCACAGACCACGCATGGATCTTCTCAGGTGAGCCCACAAGACCCTGCAGCTGCCTTCACACATCCAGTCAAGACTCAGCAAGTAGATGTGGGGCACTTGGTCCTGCCACCACAGAGCAGTGGACATCAAAACCTCATGCCTTGTGGATAGTCCTTTGGGTTCTGAGCAGCCCCAGCAGGTGGGCGCCATTGTCTGGAGCCTGAGTTTTGTCGTCTTCATTGGTTTTTAAGTCCTTCTCCCCTTGAGAAGGAAAGTCCCTGAAAGCAAGTAGGCATCCACTCTCCTGGCCCATGTTGCTCCAGCTCCAGTGACTTGGGGCAGTGCAGGCCCCTGAGAAAGGCCTGAGTGGTGGGAAGTGGCTGTTACTCTGTGAAAGGAGGAAGAAGGGAAGGAGTCTGTGGCCATGCAGACTCCTGCTTCCTGCTGACCCCTGCACCTCTGCTGCCCCTTGTCTCTTGCAGCCCACTGGGAAGATGCTTCCGGAGAGCCAGCCTGGTCAGCCCCTGGTCTACTTGGAGCGCCTGGAGCTCATGAGAAATGTGTGCAGGGATGAGGCCCTGAGGAATCTCTCCCACACTGCAGTCTCCAGGTTTGTCCTGGACCGAATATTTGTCTGCGACAAGCACAAGATTCTTTTCTGCCAGACACCCAAAGTGGGCAACACCCAGTGGAAGAAGGTGCTGATGGTCCTGAATGGTGGGTGAGGTGCCTGGGGACCATCATCTGTGATGGGAAGGGTTTGCCTGGGTGGAGACGGTGGGCAGGACAGCAGAGAGGCATCAAAGGAAGGGGCAGTTTCTCCTGAAGAGACTGGAACCTTACAAAAGTTCTCTGTTGTTTCTTCCTATTGCTATTGTACTGTTAAAAGGTGGTGTTTTGTTATTGTTGTTTTGTTTTGTTTTTTGGTGCTGGGGATTGAACCTAGGGCTTCACACATCCTAGGTAAGTGCTCCACCCTGAACTACACCCCAGCCTTTGGTAAGGTCAGGGTGTTGCTAAGTTGCCACCCTGCCTTCGCTCCTTCTTATTTGTTATAAAATGTTATAAAATGAAAACAAACAAACCAACCCCCCCAAGCAGCGGTGGGCTTGCCAAGTCATATAGTAAAACACAGACAGTCCTGGTGGCTGTCCTCAGTCGACCCTGGTGCACCTGGACAGTGACAGGGAATGAGTGGGCCCAGATCCACAGAGCTGGTTCTTCTGTCCCCTCAAGAGTTCACACACACCTTGGTCATTTATAGCCACCCACAGCACACACCACTGAGTTCTGGACTGGGGTTGAAATATTTTTGGCAGGAATTAGTGAGTAACTGTGGTCACTGCTTAGAGGGCCAAAGGGGTTCTTCCTGCCAGGAGGTCTCAGAGCCTGACAGGACAGGGTTTGCACAAAGTTGGATGTAAGGTTTGTGAAGGGGTGGCTAGGCCTCTCTTGGCCAAGGGACTGTTTATTTCCATTTGTCTACATTGGGAACAGGAAAGCCTGCCCAGCCTAGCCCTAGACGAGACCCCCAACCCCAGATTCTCTGTAGCTGCTGGGCCCAGCACCAGGCCGTGAGGACAGACTGATTGGCGATATTGCCTGCTGCCTCCTTGAACATATCTGTCGTCCTCCGACTCCTGTTTCAAATGGATCACAGCTTCCATTACTGTAGCCAGATGTTTCCCAGCATCAACACCTTTGCTTCTTGCTAGGGTGGGCTCATGTGAAGTTGCATGAGGACTATCACAGGTCTAGGGGGTGTGGTACTGCCAAGCCCAGGCCTCTATCAAGACAGGGATCCTGGGGTGCTGTGGACCTACGTGGGTACCGCATTTCCCATCCACGCCCCGACACTGCCCAGGTCTCAGAGTAAAATCAGGATTGCTTGTTTTAGGAATTCAGTGCATGAGCCTGGGCTTTCATTATTGGAAGGTTTACCCAGTAGAGGTACTTGGCTAGGGGTGTACACTGTCACTATTCCCACCACGCAGCCACCCCTTCCTTCCCGCAGTCCTCGTTCCTCCACATAGCTCATGCACTATAGAAAGCTTTTCTTTACTCGTCATCCTGCCAAGTGGAGCAGCTGGAATCCAAACACGCACACTTAGATATTGGGTGTTGGCTCCCCACATGTGCTGTGGGCCTGTTGTAAAACAGATGGGCGCCTTTCTGTATGAGTCACACTGAGGCAGCCAGCACACCATCTCTTCTTTCCTTCCTAGGAGTGTTTTCTTCCATCGAAGAGATCCCCGAAAACGTGGTTCATGTCAATGACAAGAATGGCCTCACCCGTCTCTCTTCCTTCAGCAGGGCAGGGATTCAGAAGCGGTAAGAGCTGTTTCCTCAAAAGAAAAGAAGGGCAGTTTTGAAAGTCTGAGAATGAAGTTTGATCAAACCCCAGGCTCAGTTTGTCTTGCCTGCATGTCTCAAATGGGCCCCTGTGGGCTGCTGGTGTGTGTGGGTAAGCAGCAGCCAAGAGAGTACCCAGCTTTATGTGCACAGAAATCTCGAACCCTTGTGGGAATTTGAGAACATCTTTTTCAGCCTTGTGAAGCCCATTAAAGTTTACATAATCTTAAAAATAGAAACATATGGCCACTTTGCTTGTGCTTTGGGTTTAAGTTTTTCTATTATTATTTTGATCGTGCATATTTAGGGGATACAGAGTGGTAATTGAGTTCATACATACAATATGAAATTATCAAATCAGGATTCTAGGCACTTCCTTCTCCTTAAACATTTTACAAAAGCAAAATATTTTTGATTCACATATAGTGATTGTTCTTTTTAAAGTTATATATTGTTCTTTTTAAAGTTATATATAGTATGGTGAGATTTGTTATGGGATTTATGGACTTGTGTTGTAGAGAACCCCAGTAGGTGTCTCACTTTCTCCAAAGGTGTGCGCCTGCTCCCACAGGAACTTCACCCTGGGGTGACGGTGTGGGCTGGAGGTGGCATAGGCAGGGAGGGGATGGTCCCTGTGGCTGCAGTAAGGACGGAGTCCTCAGTACATGGGTGGACAAGTTCTCCCATGTGAGCTGTGATGTGGCCCCACAGAGCTAGGTGTGAAGAAATCAGTGCATGACTAGCACCTGGACATCAGGTCACCGGCTAAGCGTGGCCATCCCTGTCTTTGCAGCCTCTCCCAGTCCTGGGTTCTGACCCTGGCTAATTCCTTCTTCCTGACTATACAAATCCTGACAGAAATCCTCCTGGGAGTGGACCGTGCTATTACCCCTAAGCACCTACCTCCTGGGACTTTTGTGAGACTCCACAATTAGACAGGCAAATCATGGGAAGCCATTTCTGGCATGTGTAAGCATGCCATAAATACAGCATTGTCATAGATATAGTATCATCATTGTCATCCTTGTCATCATTAGCATTGTTGTTGCTGCTGTGGGCCCATCATGCCAGGGCCCCTCCTCTGCTGCAGCCTAGCCGTCTTTCCTGCCAACTGGAGTGTACAGCCCCATCTTCCCTCTTATTTCTCCTCCCCTGGCAATTTTTAATTGAAGCTATGCCCTCAAAGTAACTTTCTGGGGCTTCAGTTAATCTTGGCTCACTCAAACTCCCAGCCCTATTTTCTGTCCAGGAACAAAACTTGTAAAGGTTAGCTGGGTGCTGTGGGGCACGCCTATAATCCGAGCAACTTAGAAGGCTGAGGCAAGAGAATCTCAAGTTCAAGGCCAGAGGTAGCCTGCACAATTTAGCAAGACTTCTGTCTCAAAACAAAAAATAAAAAAGGCTAGGAGTGTGGCTTAGTGGTAGAGCACTTGCCTAGCATGCACAAGGCCTTGAGTTCAGCCACCCAAAACTGAAGAGGGAAAAAAAAAAAAAAAAAAAAACTTTAAAAGTTCTTGAAGTTTTGAATTATTTAAGAAAAATAAAACAGTGATTAAATAGTCTTCACAGTATCTCTCTCGGATGAGAACTTGGCCTTGGACAGTTTTCTGAGCCTCCATTTCCTCACCTGTAAGATGGGTTGATAACAGGGCTGGTGCACAAAATCCTGGGGTGGATTAAGGAAGAAATGTGCAGAATGTGTTCATGGCTGAGCTCAGCCTTAGGTTATTCTTCCCTCACCTCAGCCATTCCCTCCAGAAGCACTAAATTTACCTCCTGTTTGTTTTCATTTGTTTTCTTAGATTGAAAACATACTTCAAGTTTTTTATCGTAAGAGATCCCTTCGAAAGACTGATTTCTGCATTTAAGGACAAGTTTGTTCACAATCCCCGGTTTGAACCTTGGTACAGGCATGAGATCGCCCCTAGCATCATCAGGAAATATAGGAGAAACCGGACGGAGACCCGGGGGATCCAGTTTGAGGATTTTGTCCGCTACGTGGGCGATCCAAACCACAGGTGGCTGGACCTTCAGTTTGGAGAACACATCATCCACTGGGTGACATACGTGGAGCTCTGCGCTCCCTGTGAGATAAAGTATAGTGTGATTGGACACCATGAGACCCTGGAGGAGGACGCCCCATACATCCTGAGAGAAGCCGGCATAGACCACCTGGTGTCCTACCCTACCATCCCCCCAGGCATTACTATGTACAACAGAACCAAGGTGGAGCGCTACTTCCTGGGCATCAGCAAACGAGACATCCAGCGCCTGTATGCACGCTTCGAAGGGGACTTTAAGCTCTTCGGGTACCAGAAACCAGATTTTTTGCTAAATTAAGGCATAGGACCTATGAATCCAGTTATTTTTGTTAGACCGGGGCTAATCAGGTGAAGATGCGAGCACAGAAATGATGCCTCCTCCATCACAGCCCTGTTTAAGGTCCTGTGAGCAGATAATGCTGGATCCTATGTCCCCTTAGCTTGGATATAAGATGCCCTGGGGATCCCATCCCACCTCTGCCTGTGTCATCAGAGGGGAGAAAAGTCTAAACATTTGTAGTCTGATGTGCAGACCTGAAGGAAGTCTGGCAAAGCATTTAGAGCTACTTCCCTGGGTTGCTCAGTTGGCAGTACACCCATGGCTCTCCTAGGTAGTCATGTGGTGTCACTGGGACTGATGAATTGCAGCACTTTTAGGAGGGATAGGGAAACAGAGGGACTGCAAAAGCCACCAAGGCCCATGTAGGCTCAAATCCAGGTCATAAAATAACACCTCTGGCTTCCATCTTGGCGCTGCTTTAACCACAGAGGCAAACCATTCTTTCTGTGACCATTGAGTTCCTATGACATTCAGTGGTGATCACAGAGCAGTTCTAGCAGTCCGTCCTTTCAGAACCCACGTCCGTGTCACACTAGGCCATGCTGCAGAACCTCAGCCCTGCCAAGCGCCACTCTTATTTAGTGTAAGAGGTACCATTTTGGAAAGTGAGACAGTATGTGCTTTTTCCCCCTGAGGAGGTTGCACACCTTTCGGGCCTTCAAATGAATGTGGTCTAGGCTGGGTCTGGGAGCTCAGGCTGCTGTAGATTTGGGCACCTCCATCCTGGATCATCTGCCTCTTGCCCTTGTCTATCCTGGGTGGCTGGGCAGCAGGGGGTTCTCCTCCTGTCTCTTCCATTTCTCTCAGTGCCACCATCGTGGACTAAATGGTTGTGAGTCAGATAATCAGGTTCACCAGCAATAAAATCCTGGGTCGAGGCAGCCTCCAGGAACGTCTTCCAGGAGCGATGCCGGCCCCCGAAGGAGCAAGCCACCACGGCCATTTCAGATGCTGTCCAACAGCTGAGGCTGTTGAGAGATGACTGGTGTTTCCCTGAGTGAGTTTCTAGCACACAGCCTATGAGCCCAGGGCTGGGAGGAGTGAGCCTGGCTTTTCTTAAAGGCAGCCTCAACCTTCTTTTTTCTCAAAAAGACTATGTGAATTGGTAAATGTGAAAGTAAAGTAAAAATGTAAAATATGTGCCAAACTTGCCATGTTCTCCAGACCTAGGGAAAGGTGTTCTGGGGCCGTGTGTGACCCTAAGCCCTGGCAATGGTGACAAGGACACTCAGCCTGCTCAGTATGACTGCAGACAGGAGCAAGGCTCAGCCTTTCATCCTCAACAGACACACCAAGGATGTAACATTGAATTATTTTTCTATGAAGTTTTAGCAAAGCCGTGTTAAAATCATTTCAGACCTAACGAACTGATTGATTACCTCTTTCCTATTTAAAAAGTAGCCATGTGAATAATATATATGAATTTAAGGCCTTAAAATTAGTCCTAATTAAGACAGCATTTTCAGCCAGATGCAGGGGCTCACACCTATAATCCTAGCGATTTGGGAGGCAGAGACAGGAGGATCGCAGGATCGAAGCCAGAGGCAGCCTGCGTAACTGAGCAAAACCCTGTCTCAAGATAATCAAACATTAAAAAGGCCCTGTGTGGGGCTGCTCAGTGGTAGAACATTTGCAAAGTATGCACAATGCCCTGGGTTCAACCCCCACCATACTGCAAAATAAATAAATAAATAAAAATAAAGCAAAAAAATTAAACAGCATTTTCTCTCAGAAACAGAAGTTTGTCCACCTGAGTTGGTGTTTTGGTTTCGGGTGTTTTGTTTTTTTCCTTCTACTTTAGCATTTGGGTCATTTTCCTAATATATTTTTCTAAGCAAGTAGAGATTGCTACCAAAATATCTGCTGGATATCTTGCAGCATGTCCAGGACTGGTTGCCCCCACCCACACCCCCTGGAGTGGTACAGCCTGTCACCCTCCTCCATGGTATTGGAACTCCCTTCTGGTCTTCAAAGTCACCTTCCTCCTACTGGGCTTTAAAGCAAGGAGTCGTCCTCCTTCTGTCCACTGAGTCACTACCCCACAGCTCTGGCCTCCCTGCTAGCTGTCCACACTGCTGTCCTGAGGGACCTTTATAGTCACAAATCTGGCCCCATCCTTCCTGGCAGCTCCCTCACACCTGTACTGACATTAGATCTCATGGCTTGAAGACAATCCTTTTGGGGTTGACGCTCCCATCCCACTGGAGAAGACCCACTTTCCAGACACACTGGGGCAGTATAGTTGCCCACACAGCTCTGCAGGGTGGCCCTGCCCCTTTGGCTTGATGCTTCCCATTCAGCCCCAGAGCACTGCTCATGTGGTCCTTCTTGGCATTGGTCCTGCCCTCTGAAGCTGTACCCTTGCCCCTGCTGGTGCAGTCCATGCCCCCGCTGAGAAGCACCTCTGCTGATCTCCAAACTGCCTTTGGGTTCTCTTTGTGTTTGCAGCCTGCCTTCATCCTGTCTCATATTCTCTCTTTCTTTTAGTGCTAGCTGGCAGTGGTGCTGCTGGTATAATTCCATCTCTCTTCCTGGCTTCTGTTGAGGTGACTGATTTTAGGACCACAAGTTCACACCCATACCCACTTATCAAATGGTTGGTCAGCCACACCCTTGGTGTTCTCTCTCAACTTTCTTTTTTTTTTTTTTTTCATTTTTTTCCCAATATGGACAGGCTGAGAATCTTCAAAATATTTTGGTTCTAATTCGTTTTTGTTTAATAACTCAGCCTTGAAGTCATATCTTCTCACATTTTACTATACAGATGCACCTCAATTTGCAGTCAGTCGTTACTTTGCTGGTTAAGCCATTGTAAATTGAAAATGTATTAAGTCAAGCTAGACACCATGGTGCAATCCCAGCAATTGGGGAGGCCAAGGCAGGAAGGTCATGAGTTCAAGGCCAGAGGCAGACTGGGCAACTTAGACCCTGTCTGAGAATAAAATAATAAAGGGGCAGGGGGTACACTTCAGTGGCAGAGCATTTGCCTAGCATGCGCAAGGCCCTAGGTTCAATCCCCCAGTATTGAAAAAAAAAAAAGTACTATAAGTCAAAAATGCATTTAGTATATCTGACCTGCGGACACCATAGCTTAGCAACACAGCACGCTGTGGAGTATCAGTGGTTTACCTTTGTGATTGTGTGGCTGATTGAGAGCTGTGGCTTGCTACTGCTGCTCAGCATTGCATATTGCTGGCTTGGGAAAAGATCAAAATTCAAAGTATGGTTTCTACTAAATGCATATTGATTTTGCACTATTATAAAGTCAAAACCTTGCAGGTTGAACCATTGTAAGTTGGGGACCCTCTTTATAAGCAGTAAGGAGGAGCCAAACTACTCCTTCAATACTTTGCCTAGAAAGCTTCCCAGCTATATATTTAAATTCTTCACCTGCAAGTTCTATGTTCCACAAAATACGCAAGCACAAACACAATTCATTCAGTTCTTTCCCACTTTATAACAATGAATGCTTTTCTTCTATCTCCAATAATGTGTTCTTCATTTCTGTCTGAGGCTTCCCCAGAATGGCCCTTGTATCCATGTTTCTATGAACACTCTGTTCCTGATGATATATTCTCTAGGATGGGAGCTATCTCTGCAGCTTTGCTTTCTTTCTGAGCCCTCTCCAGAATCACTGTTAATGTCCTTATTTCTAGGAAGAACCTCCAACTCCAGCCTTTAGCCATTACCCCATTAAAAAGCTGCTCCCACACTGGTAGACATTTGTTATAGTAACACCCCAGTTCTCAATGCCAATTCATGTCTTAGTCTACTTGGGCAACCAAAATAAAAATACCATAATCAAATACCATAGACTGAGAAGATTAACAGAAACATTTACTTTTCACGGTTCTGGAGACTGCGAAGTTCAAGATCAAGCTGCTGACTGATTCAGTTCTTGATGGAGCATTTCTTCTTAGCTTGTAGCTTGCTGTGTCCTCACATGGCTGAGAGAAAGTGCTGTGGTATCCCCTTTATAAGGAAACTGATCTTGTCATGAGGCCACACTCTCATAACCTCATCTAATTATCTCCCAGAAACACCACTTCCATCACATTGGGAATTAGGACTTCAACATGTGGATTTTGGGGGGACACAAGCATTTAGTCCACAGCTATAATTCTCAGGAACTCTTTCAATTTATCATTATAGCTTCCAGGCTGGAAAATAGAAGGTGTTCTATAAGTGTTGAATTGACTTGGCATGGTCGTATAATGTGCCAGTTTCTACTTGGACACTCATTGGCCTCCTTGGTTGTATGCCCCAGCATGGCCATAGCAACCATCAAACTCCCCTCCTCTCCCTCAGGTGCCAGCAATCAGCTGGCCAGGGGAGGTGGGGGGAAATTTGAACTAAAAGCCGCTTCTGCCTCCACTGCCTCCAAAAAGCTCATAAACAGAACTTCTATTTTCTGTTCTCTCTATCTCAATTTGAGGATGGTGAGGCGACCTAAAACAATGGCTCCACAAAAAATAAAATTGCCAATGCGTATTCTCTTCTTGGGGCTGGGATTTAGCTCAGTTGGTAGAGCGCTGCGCTGCAGTCTCTGAGATCCTGAGTTCAATTCCCAGCACCGCAAATAATGGGAGAAGGACCTGGCAATCCACTCCCAAGGCAATCCCGAAACAGTCAGCCATTGAAAACCCTGGGAGGGTCGCTATGAGTCGGATACCGACTCGACGGCACCTAACTAACTAACTAACTAACTATTCTCTTCTTATTGGCTACTTATGGACTTTTCCCTTAGAAAAGCACCAGAGATAAAAGAACAATAATTTGCACTTTCTGTCATCTCTTAATGCTGGAGTTTGGCTCAGTTGGTAGAGTGCTGCTCTGTGTACTCTGAGGCCCTGGGTTTGATCCCCAACACCACAAAAATGGGAGAAGGACCTGGCAGCCCACTCCCAAAACAATCCACCATTGAAGACCCTATGAATAGCAAAGAAGCACTGATAATAGTGCCAGGCATGACACAGCATAAGGGAGTATTTTGTTCTGTTGTACATAGGGTCACTATGAATTGGACCAACTCAACGGCACCTAACAACAGCCATCTCTTAAAATAATTTGAGTGTGACATGTATTTTAGGATATTTTGTACATATTTGCAAAACTGATCTGTGAACATTGGACAACTTAATGTCAGATCCCATTGCTTTGGAAATCGGGGCATGGGAATCTCATGTTGAGCCAGCCAGGTTGGCTTTGGCTCCACCTTAAGACCTGAAGGCCAGGATGAGCTCATCCAGGGCCAGTTGCTTTGAAGGAAGAGAGACACATATGCCGCCAAACTGCACCCAAGTGAGCAGGGCAAAGGAAAGGAAGTATGACTTTTTGTCTCAACACTGTCCCTGTAATGAAATTTGGCTGCACGTAGAGGTTAGAAGCAGTGCCTTGTGGCTAGGTGAGTATACTCCATAAGCATTGATGCAAGGTCTTCACAGGAAACTTGCTATAAATCCAAGTGCTAAGGAAAAGAATATTCCTTTTGCATTTCTAGACCCCCTATGCAAGAAAAAAATTTGGAGCATCTGGCTCACAGACTCTTTAGCTCTATATCTAGCTGCATTTTCTAAATTCAGAATTGGTACTCATGACCCTATATGAATATGTATACTCACATCTCAATAACAGGCCAAAAATTGTTGGAATTTGGAAATGGGCTCACCATAAACCTGAAATTCCCCTCTTGTAGTTCTGTGGCTGAGCCCCTGACTTCATGTTGCTCACACACTGATGTGAGCACTTCACCCTGTATTTTTCATAACCCCAGACAGAACTGAACTTTTTTTTTTTTCTTTTTTTTTCGGTACTGGGGGTTGAACCCAGGGCCTCCCACTTACATGCTTTGCAAGTGCTAGACCACTGAGCTGCACCCCAAGCCCAATTTTTTTTACTTTTAGTGAGACAGTGTCTCACTAAATTACACAGACTGCCTCTGGTCTCAAACTTGTGATCCTCTTGCCTCTGCCTACCAAGTCGCTGGGATTACAGGCGTGCTCCACCGCACCTGGCACAGGACTGAAGATTCATCATCCACCTCCACACGTGGGTTACAGATGAAAACATGTAACAGGCATTAGCTGCCTTTCCTGGGATCTGATTTTCTGACACCTTAGACCTCATTGCTTTCTCCCCTCTAAGACAGAATCCTGTCTGATATATGCTGTTTTTGCTACCCATGTTTTCTTATGATAGGTTCTTTTTCAGGAGTGGGGTGGGATTGAACCTAAGACCTTATATGCACTAGTCAAACCTTCTACCACTGAGATGAACATCCCTTGTATTTTTCCTTTTTATTTTAAATTAGTCTCAATAATTTGAGACTGCCTCTGGATTAGTCCTTGGATGGGAGACTGCCTGGGAACACTAGGTGCTGCAGGATAGGGAGAAGGATCTGACAATTCACCCCCAAAACAATCCACCATTGAAAACCCTATGAATAACAGAGAAGCACTGACAATAGTGCTGGGTATGGCACAGTGTCAGGGAGTGTTTCATTCTGTTGTACATAGGGCCACTATGAGTTGGACCTGACTCAGCAGCACCTAATAACAGCAGCTATGGCTGCCAGTTTGTCATGACAGATTTAACCTAGCATGCCAAAAATAAAGCTCTAAATTTAATAAATGTGAAGTTCAATTATCAAAACCACGTTTGTTAAGGATAAAATTTTAGTGAAGCTAGAGATGATATCTTTTTAAAACTTGTTTCTGTTTGTTGGCTTGTTAGGTGCCATTGAGTTGGGTCTGACTCATAGCGACCCTATGTACAACAGAAAAAAACACTCAATTCTGTGCCAGGCACATGATCTTTTTTATGTTTAAACCCATTGTGGCAGCCACTGTGTCAATCCATGTAGTTGAGGGTCTTCCTTTTTTTTATTGACCTGCCACTCTTTCAAACATTATGCCCTTCTCAAGGGATTGGTTCCTCCTGACTACATGACCCAAATACCTAAAACACAGTCTAGTCATCCTTGCTTCCAAGGAGGACTCTGGTTGCACTTCATTGCTAATGGATCTGTTGGTTCTTTTGGCAGTCCATGTTGTTGTTGTTGTTGTTGTTGTTGTTGTTAGGTGCTGTCGAGTTGGTATCCGACTCATAGCGGCCTCCATAGGGTTTTCAATGGCTGACTGTTTCGGTATTGCCTTGGGAGTGGATTGCCAGGCCCTTCTCCCATTTTTGTGGTGCTGGGAATTGAACTCGGGACCTCAGAGACTGCAGCACAGCGCTCTACCAAATGAGCCAAATCCCAACCCTGGCAGTCCATAGTATATGCAATATTCATCTCCAACACCATAATTCAAAAGCATCAATTCTTCTCCTGTCTCCCTTATTGAATGTCCAGCTTTCACAATCATATGATGTGACTGAAAATATCATGGCATGAGTAAGGTGCACCTTCATCTTCAATGTGACATGTTTACTTTTCAGCACTTTACAGAAGTCTTTTGCAACAGCTTTTCTCAATGCAATGCACCTTTTGATTTCTTGACTGCTGCTTTCATGGATATTGGCTATAGAACCAAGTAAAGCAAAATCTTAGATAGCCTCAATCTTTTCTCCATTTATCATGAAGTTGCTTACTGACCCAGTTGTAAGGATTTTTGTCTTCTTGATGTGGAGGTGAAATCCATACTGAGGGCTGTGTTCTTATCTTCATCATTAAATGTTTCAAATCCTCTTCATGTTCAGCAAGCAGAATTGTGTCATCTACGTAATACAGGTTGTTTTCATTCAATCACTGGCTGTGTTATTCTTCATAAACTCCTGCTTCTCAGATTATTTGCTCAGCATACAGACTGAAGAGATATGATGAAAGGATATAGCCCCAATGCATACCTTTCTTGACTTTAAACAAGGCAGTATTTCCTTGTTCTATTTGAACAACTGCCTTCTGTTCCATGTACAGATTCCTCATAAGTGCAATTATTTGTGTTCTGTTATTCCCATTCTTCATAATGTTATCCATAATTTATTATGATCCACACAGTCAAATGTCTTTGCACAGTCAATAAAACATAGATATCTTTCTGGTATTCTCTGCTTTCAGCTAATACCTATCTGACATCAGCAATGATGTCCTTGTTTCCATGCCTTCTTCTGAATCTGGCTTGATTTTCTGTCTGTTTACTACTGCACTAGCTTTTGAATGATCTTTAGCAAAATTTTACTTCTGTGTGATATTAATGATATTGTTTGATAACTTCCATATATGGTCGGACCCCCTTTCCTGGGAATAAGCACAAATATGGATCTCTTCCAGTCAGTTGGCCAGGTAGCTGTTTTTCAAATCTGTTGGCATAAACATGTTAACACTTCCAGTGCTGCTTCTGCATCTCTATTGGTATCCCATCAATTCCTGGAGGCTTGCGTTTCACCAGTTCTTTCAAGGCAGGTTCCACTTCATCCTCCAATTCCATTGGTTCCTCTTCATATACAACCTCTTGGAATGGTTGGTCATCTACCAATTCTCTTTTGTATAATGACTTTGTGTATTCATTCCATCTTCTTTTGATGTTTCCTGCATTGTTTAATATTTTCCCTGTAGAATCTTTCACTACAGCCACTCGAAGCTTGAATTTTTTCTTCACTTCCTTAAGGTTGAGAAACACAGAGTGTTTTCTTCCCTTTTGGTTTTCTGTCTCCAGCTCTTTGCACATGTTATTATAATATTTGTTTTCATCTTCTTGAACTGCCTTTTGAAATCTTCTGTTTAGATTCTTAACTTCATCATGTCTTCCTTTTAGTTTGGCTGCTCAATGTTCAAGGGCAGGTTCCAGCATCTCTTTTGACATGTAATTTGGTCTTTTCTTTTTTTCTTGTCTTTTTAATAACTTTTTGCTTCCTTCTTGAATGATATCTTTTATGTCATGCCACAACTCCTCTGGTCTCTTATCATTTGTGTTTAATGCATTAAATCTATTCTTGAGGTGGTCTCTGAACTCAGGTGGGATATACTCAAGGTCATACCTTGGCTCTTGTACATTTGTTTTAATTTTCTTCAGTTTCAGTTTGAACCTGCATATGAGTAGTTGATGGTCTGATCTACAATCGGCATCTGGTCTTGTTCTGACTTTTGATATTGAGCTTTTCCGTCATCTCCTTCCACAAAGATAGCCAATTTGGTTCCTGTATGTTCCATCTAGTGAATTCCATGTGTATAGTTGCCATTTATGTTGGTGAAAAAATGTATTTGCAATGAAAATTTACAAACCATGAATTTTACCTTTTGTACACATACAGTTTGCTGGTTATTAAATATATATTGCCATATAACTATCAGGATGATTTAATTTTAGAGCATGTCTGTCACTCAACAAAAATTCCCAAATGCCCATTTAAGATTCACTTTCGGTCCCCCCAAACCATGGATCTTTCTGTCTTTAGTTTTGCCTTTACTGGAAATTTCCTGTAAATGGAGCTATATAGTACATAAACTCGTAAGACTTCTTTCCTTTAGCATACATAGTCTTTTAGGATCATCCATGTTGTTGCATCTTTCAAGTTAGTTTCTTTTTCCTATTGCTAGGTGTTCCATGCTATGGAGAGACCACATTTTATTTAGTCACTCAGCCTTTGATGAATATTTGTTTTGTCTCTGGGGTTTTACTCTGCCAATAATGCTGCATAAACACCTGTGTAAAAGTCTTTATGTAGATAACATGTTATCATTTTTCTAGGTAGATATCTATACATGGAATTGCTGGGGCATAGATTTTTTTTAATATAATGAAAAATCAATATTACGGCTTTGAAGAAGTTTTTAGAGGACAAAACTAGACCCAACTTCTATGTTACATAGAAAAGAAAACTAAGCTGGGCACTGTGGCACATGGCTGTAAGCCCAGGGACTCAGGAAGCAGAGGCAGGAGAATTGCGAGTTCAAAACCAGAGGCAGTCTGTATAATTTAGTGACACCCTGTCTCAAAAAGTAAAAAAATGGGCTGGGGGTGCAGCTCAGTGGTCCAGCACTTGCAAAGCATGTAAGCATGAGGCCCTGGGTTCAACCCCCAGTACTGCAAAAAAGAAATGAAAGAAAACTAAAAATTAGCAATAAATAAATTGCACCGAGAAACAATCTGGAAACTAGGAGAATAAGTATAAAAGTACAAGCAATATATTTACCAGTCTTCAGTTAGTCAGTAGACATTAGATAATTATGACCCAAACCTGTAAGCTTCTAGGCTAGAGACCATGCCATAAAAAGGCCCAGGCCAGGAGGGCTGGACAGCCTCACGGACACCTACTCTGGAAGCTGGGAAGAGACTGACATCCATTTTCTTTTTTTCCCAATATATCTGCATAAACCTTGTGATTTATTCTAATTAATTGTCTGATGTTTCTCAATTCCCACATTCCCATTAATGACATCTTTCATTGATCTTGAACCAAATATGGAAGTCCATACAACTTTAGATAAAAGTAATTCTGAAGAGGAAATTGTCAAAGACTTCCATCCTGCATCGAATTGCAGACTTTATCTTCTTATACTTCCAAGTGTACATTAAGAGGGTCCTCAGGTCCCTCTGTTTCTCACAGCTGTCCTGCAGTAAGTTACTCCACCAGCATTATTTCTCCATCTTCCTCCAGGGGGCGCTGCTCTCCCTAGTCCAGCTCCTGCTAAACTCTGGTTGCCTTCTGTAAACTCCCCTTGGGAAAGCTCACTAAGGTATTTTTAGAAGTTACAGTGATGACAGTTATAAAACACAATCGTGCTAATATTAGACCCAATACCTACAGGATCATATTTACTCTGCTATATAGAAAATAGAAGATAAGAAAACAAGTCTATAGAGGGATTGCCAAAAATCTCTGAGCTGTAAAAAGGGAAATTTTGTCTGTTTTATCAAGTCATGAGCCCTACAAACAAACAGTGTAAAGCTTTTCTCCTCAGAAGGTAATTCCTAGCAAAAAGCTTCTAAATCTGCCAGGATTTTGTTGGTAGTGATTTGACTTAAATCTGGAAGCCCACACTTTGGTCTTAGTATAATTTCTCTGTGATTCTACCCTGCTGGACCTCACCCCAGCAATTGCTGGGATTGGTTGCTCTATGTCTTGCTCTGAGAGGAATAGGGACCTATGGTGGGCACAGGGCAGTTGGCTCATTGTTTTGGGATTGCCTTGGGAGTGGATTGCCAGGTCCTTCTCCCACTTTTGCGGTGCTGGGAATTGAACTCAGGACCTCAGAGACTGCAGCGCAGCGCTCTACCAACTGAGCTAAATCCCAGCCCTAGCAATGATTAATCATGTTGTATTCATCAATGTGGGGCTGGGATTTAGCTCAGTTGGTAGAGCGCTGCGCTGCAGTCTCTGCGGTCCCGAGTTCGATTCCCAGCACCGCAAAAGTGGGAGAAGGACGTGGCAACCCACTCCCGAGGCAATCCCGAAACAATCTGCCATTGAAAACCCTATGAGGGTCACTATGAGTCGAACACAACTCAACGGCACCTAACAACAACAACATTCATCAATGTGCAATTCAGTATTCATTGAGAGAAATTTCCATTGTAATACTGTATGTGCTAAGGATCAGGGAGTTCCCAAGGGGAGAAAAGGCCATAGAGCTTTGTCCAATCAATAGCCTAATCCCCAATCAGCCAATACTCCATTGGCACTAATGAGGGCTCCTGGCAGCAAGTTCTGGGCATGTAGAGTGACCGATGGTCACTTCACACAGAAATCACACCATCTCCTATATGTTGTGCATCTGTGTTACAGAGGGTTGAGATTTTTCCCACAGCATGTTTTTATACTGTATGAATCCTCTAAAGTCTGTGCCTGATTTTGAAAAATTGCCTACCAAGGGTCAGTCTGTGAAGACAGTGGTCAGTGATGGTAACCATGATGACAACTGCCATGTCAACCTCCTATGGAACTCCTCAGCCATCATTCAGCCTTGATGCTTAGAGAGTCCTGCTCATTTGGGCATTATAGGTTTTCCTCACAAAATTATGGAAGATATGCAGGATGTAGAAACACCCATCTATGGCATTCATCAGTTTTCTGTTGCTGTGACAAAATTCCTGAGAAAATGAACTTGAGGAAAGGTTTATTTTAGCTCATAGTTTCCGAGGTTTCAGTCCATGATTGCCTGGCCCGGTGGCTTTTGGGCCTATGATGAGGTAGTTCGTGATGATAGAAAATGAGGAGCAAGTGTACCCAACACCTGCCAAGGGGCTCCTATCAGAGTCCACCTGGTAGGCATTATGGATTGGATCTTAAATGCTCCCAAATGTTCATATGCCGAAGGTTTGGCTTCCAATGCAGCAGTGTTCAGAGATGGGGCCTTTGGAAGGTGACTGGCTCATGAGGGCTCTGACCTCATCAACTGATTAATCCATTTATGGATTCATAGCTTAATGGGTTTGATGGGAGGCCATTTGTTATAAAAGTGCCCCCCCCCCCTCTCTCTCTCTCTCTCTCTCCCCCTTTGCTTTCTGCCCACAGTGAGGGGAGCAGCTTTTCTCTGCTATGTGCTTCTATCTTGATGAGCTGCCTCACCATCGAGCCAAAAGCCACCAGGCCAAGCAACCACAAACTAAAACCTCTGAAACTATGAGCTAAAATAAATCTTTCCTCAAGTTCATTTTTCCATGAACTTTTGCATAGCAACAGAAAGCCGATGGATACAGTAGCACAGGTGTTTCTACATCTTAAATATCTCATTTTGGTTTTTTCATTGTCTTGATTTGTGAGGTATGATCAAAAGATATATGAATGTTTAAATTTAAAAGATTATTACAGTAAGAAACACATTGCCAAAACACTCCCTTGGTCGAACATACTTGTCCCACCATTCTTGCCACTTTCTGAAGCAGTTCTGGAAGTCCTCTTTTGTGTCTTTACTTTCATCCTCCATCCTGACAATGCTCTGCATCACACACCACTTCTGATATTTCTGTGTCCTCATCCACCTTATTTACCAGATCTGGTACTGTGCAACTTCTGGCTCTTCTTCAAAGTCAAAATTACTATGAAAGGTCAATGTTTTGAGTCAGTTCAGAACATGAAGGTAGACATAACAGTACAACTAAGAACATTCAGGATAGAGGACTTCCAGAACTAGTTCAGAAAGAAGCCAGAATAGCGGGATAAGTATGTTCAAAGCCAGGGGGAATGTTCTTAGGTAGAGTAATGGCAATTTGTCTTTTACTATAATTATTTTTTTTTATTTAAACATTCACTGTATCTTTTGATCACATGTCATATGAATAACTGCTTCACCCTAGTGTGTTCCTAAATGTTTTTCTTTAGGAATAATAATACCAGCTGCCATCTTGAGATGTTATACTGCAAAAGTTAATAATATTTCCTCAAATTTTAGTGTTTAGGAGCTAATACAGGCTAAAAATATACTTCAGACCCTAGATGCCTTAGTAAATGATAAAGTTATAGAATTTAATAATGAAAATGAGATATTTTGGTTTTCTTATTCACTTTGGAGTTGGTAAAGAGACACTACAAGATTTCCTAAAACACTCAGTGCACCTGTCAGAAACAGATGGGTGCAATAACTAGAGTCCTGTGTCATTCTTGTCATCATTACCATCGAATAATAGCCTCTTTGTAGTGCTTAATATATGAAATACAAAGAGCTAATGATTTATGATAGGAACTTTCTGTATCCTGGGAATGTATGTGCACTCTAAAACCAACTTCTTAATATAGCCTTTTGATAAATGAGAAAAATGTAACTTTTAATCAAATATAACTTTCTTATGGGAAGTAATTTCAGAATGGCCTTCTAATTTAGTTGAGGATCTAATGTGGGTTAGATGTGCAAGAGGCTAAATTTCACTAAAGAGGCCAAGAGCACTGAATTCTCCATAGAAGAGAGGGAGAAAAATTGAGAGGTAGGTTTTTATTTGTTTGTTTGCTTGTTTGTTTGTGATACTTGAGAGTTGAACCCAGGACCTTGCACATCCTTTGCAAGTGTTCTACCACTGGCTGTGCCCCTGCCCACTTTTTATTTATTTGGAGACAAGTTCTCACTAAGTTACACAGGCTGCTTCTGGCCTCGAATTTGTGATCCTCCTACTTCAGCCTCCCAAGTCACTGGGATTACAGTCATGTGCCACCATACCTGGCTGAGAGGTAAGTTTTAAGGGGGCAAGGTGAACCCAGCTGATAGCTGTATCATCTGATAAGCAGTAATAATATTACTTGTATTACTGGTGAAGTAATGTAGCATAGCTATCTATTTTACCAGTCTATGAAAGTTCACTATTTTGAGTGGCAGAAAAAGTAATTCATAACTAAAATCACCCTATATCTATGGTGGGATAAAGTTAAAGTAGTTAAAATTAGACGATATAAAGATTGGATGGAGAGGGCTGGCTGAGCCTATATGTACCTACCTCTCCTTCCCTTTGCTTTCATTATATTCTTCCAGCTTCCTTTCTTCTTATCTCCTGAGCCAGCAAGTCCTCCTCCCCCTAAAAGACTGGAGGCAGGGGACACAGCAAACAACAGCAGCTACCAATGAGTGAACAGGGAACCTCAACCATGATGATGACTGACAATCAAAAAGCAGCAGACACTTGAGGGAAAGCAGGTATGAAGTATAAAAATAATTCCCAAGCAGTAACAGAAAAAATATCTTTATATAAGAGCAACTCAATAGCAATGCCAGAAGAAGAGTGATGTCAGTTGAACATAAATCTTGGTTAATCCTTGAAAAATAGAAAACAAGTAGAATAAGATTAGTGAAGGAAATGACAGCCCCAAAGCACACCCAGAGGAGACTAACAGAAGGGTGGCCATGGTTCTTCAGACAAGAAGAGCAACAGGGGGACCCGGGCAACATGAAAAGTGGTTGATTGGAGAATGACATAAAGAGTACTTCGGCAGGGCTGGCCTTTTGTCCAGCTTGTGCCAACTAGGGACTGCAGAGGTATTTGTCCTCTACCTGGAGTGATACACAGGTATGCCCTTGGTCTGGAGATGCCACACAACTCACGGGCCTGGAGACACTGAGGAGGAACAGCCATGTCATACCCAGGAGATGAGCTACTGCACACCTCCCCCTCAGGGAGAAAGTCCTTCTCTTTCCCTCAAAGCCTGGAGGAGAGGGTACCACAAACGGGGCCATCAGCTGATGACACAGGGGCAGGGAATCTCAAACCTAGCAATGGACGCACACATCTTCAAGAAAAATTGGACACTCATGGAAAAACCAGCACAACAAGACGGAAATGCCAAGCTCCACAAAGTAAGGAACCTATACACTAGGAAATGCCACAAGCAGAGCAAACAGAATATGACAATCTCAAGAAGTGCGACTGCCAGTGGACTAGCCAGTGTCCGAAAGTGAGAAAGCATGTTGCCTTGCCTTTCTTTGTCTCATTTGAGCATAGGGTTATCCCAGGCTTGCAGTGAGTTAGTCAGCTCCATCACCACCACCCCCTGCCTATTTTTCTTGATCCAGAACAATTTGTACAAGGTAAGAGTTGTTCATTTCCCAGAGGCTTTGGAAAACGAACCCCAAACTACCAAAAAGGCCTGGAAATGTTGGCGTAGAGAATAGCTTGATGAACTTTATTTCAAATTTTTTATGGTCTGTATAAATTGTCTACTTCACCTTAGAACATTTTGGCATTTTAATAATCCTATGAGGCATCTGGGGCTGGAATTTAGCTCAGTTGGTAGAGTGCTGCGCTACAGTCTCTGAGGTCCCGAGTTCAATTCCCAGCACCGCAAAAATGGGAGAAGGGCCTGGCAATCCACTCCCAAGGCAATCCCAAAACAGTCAGCCTTTGAAAACCCTGTGAGGGTCACTAAGAGTCGGATACCGACTCCACGGCACCTAACAACAACAACAATGAAGCATCTATCAAATCTAAGTTTTCAAATTCAATGAAGTAAAATTAATTTCTAATTGAGAAAAAAAAAGTCATGCCAAGGCCTGTCAGAACTCCCAGAAACTAAGAGAGAAGCAAAGAATTGACTGTCTCTCGGAGACCTCCGGGGAAACCAACCCACCTGGCACCTTGACTTCAAACTTCTGGCCTCCAGGATTGAGAGAATGTTTCTGGGTTGGTTGGTTGGTTGGTTTGGTTTGGTCTGTTTTTTTTCCATGTGGTTTGTGATAATTCATTGTGGCAGCCTTAAGAGACTAATACAGAACTAACCCCCAGACCTCCATGTATCTGTTAGCTCTCAGGGTTTGCCTGTTACTGTGATATTGAAAACTTGCCACTGGTATTTCAGATACCAGCAGGGCCACCCATGGTGGACAGGTTTCAGCGGAGCTTTCAGACTAAGACAAAGTATGGAAAAGGACCCAGCAGCCCACTCCCAAAACAATTACCCATTGTAAACCCTATGAATAGCAGAGAAGCACTGTCAAATATAGTGCCAGAAAATGAGCCCCCTAGGCTAGAAGGCATTCAAGAGACGAATGGGGAAGAGTTGCCTCCTCAGACTAGAGTTGGCCTTAATGACAGGAATGGAGTAATACCCCTGGGACCTCCATTTGCTGATATGGCATAACTCAAAATGAGAAGAAATATAGTGGCTGCAACGGTGGCTCATACATAAAAAGATCATGTGCATGGCACAGCGTATGGTAGTAACTCTGGTACTGGTTCCCTATCCCCCATTCGCTAGTGCTTTTTATTGTTATTTGCTTCTTATTTGTTTAGTGGCTGGCTGGATTGCTGTTGTGAGGCCTATGGCTATCACCCGTACTCCCATGTGAAGGCTCTGCTGCTGTTCGTCAGAGGACGTAGGCTTGGGGATGTCCATGGTCACATTGGAATAACACTGGTTTGAGCAGAGCTCTCTGTTTCCTTGACTACAGTCAGCTTTTCAGCTTCACTAATTCCCAACTGATTTCTCTATTTTGTTCAGCAATTCCTGGAATATAAATTGCTTCACAGACTAATCCAATAAACTTTGGGATCCTTAGAAAGGGCAGCTGTTGAAACCAATATTGGGAATTTGTTGTATTTCTCCATTTTCTCTCTGGAAAATAGCTGACCTAGATCTGCGATGAATCCATTGATCTCTTCCCAGTTGCCTTCCACCACAGCTTGAATGGTTTTTGACAAAGCCCTTCAGCTTGAGCTTCTCCACACAGCTGCATAGAAAGTCAGCTTCATTCTGGAGAGATTGCAGCTTTCCCTTATATATCATACTTATTCTCTTGGCAAAATATCTGAGCCACTGCTTTATATCTGGGGGTGAGGACAATGATAAGCTTTTCTGTGGATGAGATCCATGCTTTAGCAGTTGAATATTCAGCCCAATAAAGGGAAGAAACTTCAGATCTGCTCAGCTTGCCATTTAAACCAGGGCAAATGCAATTGGTACTCCAGGATTCCCATGATTTTCCATGAAAGAGAGCCTCCATCCCATTAATGTAGGCGGGGTGGAAGAAGGAAGCCCTGACCTCTTTCCTGTTCTAGCCTTGAACTTGGCCTCCATAACTGGAAACTGAGAACAGGATGAAATATCTGATGCCATGCTTCATTTTGGAAGATAGTCCTCTGACTAGGAGTTTGGGAACAGGGGAAGAGGATCCTTGAGTTATTTGGGTGTACCAGCCTGGAGTGGAGTTTCTATATAGCTGAGTTAGAGAGTGCAAATCTTGATTTAAATACCATAGGTTTTTGCAGTTCTTAATGAACTATGGGCTGGGATTTAGCTCAGTTGGTAGAGCACTACTTTGAAGTTTCTGAGGTCCCGAGTTTGATTCTCAGCACTGCAAAAATGGGAGGATGTGGCAATCCACTCATGAGGCAATCTTGAAACAGCCATTGAAAACCCTGTGAGGGTTGCTATGAGTCAGACATAACTCGACAGCACCTAACAACAACAATGATCTTTAGTTAAGTTTTAAACAATAAATGCTTTTTAAATTTGATATATGTCCATAGGGCCATTTCCAGAGATATTGAGTGGTTTAGGGATTTTGTTATTGATACTGTTGTTGGTGATTTGTTGTGTTTTTCACCAGTTTTGCTAGTGAGGAGGTCTGTGAAATCCTCAGGCTGTCCTGCTGGAAGTGAATCCCCTGATTTTTTAATGTATTATCAGATAAAGCACAGGTTGAGTATCCCTTATCTGAAATACTTGGGACCAGAAGTGTTTTGGATTTTGGAATATTTGCATCTATATAATGATGTATCTTGGGGATGAGACCCAAGTTTAAACACAAAATTCACTTACGTTTCATATTTACCTTATACACATAGCCTAAAAATAGCTTTATACAATATGCTAAATGATTTTGTGCATGAAGTAAAGTTTCACAGTATGGAATTTTCTGCTTGTGGCATCATGTTGTTACTCAAAAATTTCAGATTTCGGAGCATTTCAGATTTTGGATTTTCATATTAGTGATGTTCAACCTGTATATCCCTAACCACATATTCATATCCATACATAAGATTCACAAAATCTGATTACCTTTTAAGGGTTTTTTGGGGGGAGGGGTTGTTTTTGTTTTTGTTTTTGTTTGGGGTGGGTCTATTTAGCCCAGGCCAGCCTCAAACTCACAGTCCTCCTGCCTCAACCTCCCAAGTACTGGTGAGAGGAGTTAGCAAATTTTAGGCAGGTTAGGGAAATGGGGCCCAGAGATAGGAAATCATTGAGGCAGGGTAACCCTAGGGTTACCTGAGTTTCCATGAGATCACCCATACGTCAAAGGAAGTAACCAGACTTTTCACCTTGCTGTCACCTCACCAGATTGATTAAGATCTATAGAATAAGCCTCTGAATCCTCCCCTTACATATTTACAATATAAAAGACTTTGGCACACTCAGTCAGGAACCCCTTGTCTCTCTTGGCAATGACTTTTGTCTGTCTTTTAATAAAAACTCCTTTGTTTTCCATTTGCCTTTGCTATCTCTGTGTTTATTCCTGGGTCTCTGGACCCAGAAGCCCAGCATCTGGCACCTGAGAAGAAACTTCAGTCTTACTGGGATTCCAGGTGTAGACTACCCTGCCAGTCCCCACCCCTCAACAGTGCTGGAGACAGAACCCAAAGCCTTGCCAATGCAAAGCAAGTGCTCTACCACTGAGCTACATCCTCAGCCCTTATTTGCTAATTTTTAATGTATATGTTTTATATATATGTTCTTAGAAGAGAATAAAATTAATTTTTCTCATAAAGTCTTCATCAGATTCTAGTGTAAAAATGATACTGGCTTTATAAAGAATTGGAAGGCATTCATGCTTGTTGTCTTTTCTAAAAGAATTTGTGTAGCTTTCAGTGCTTCAAAACCACCCAAAAAAACTTCGAGTTCAGGTTTGGGTGCAGGTTGATATGTGAAAATTTAGAAGTTTTGGGTTTGGTTCAGGTTCAGATTTAAATTCTGTGTTTAGATAGCAGGACTTCAGATTAAACCTGAACCCTGAACCCATTCCAGGGTTTTTTTATGGACTCAAACTTGAACTCTAACTCAATGAAAACTGGGTTTGGGTTCAGCTTCTAATACTTTGTTTCATTTTTGAATCATTAGCTATTTAAAAAGTTGAAAAATAACTTTATTCATCTATCTACATAGGATGGAAATTTTAAATGCAAACCCAAACCCTCTAGACTTTAATAATGTTGCACCTGGACCCAAACCTGAAGCCAATTTTTTACAGGTTTAAAGCACTGGTAGCATTAGTGCTATTTCAATCTTAAATATTTGGGAGAATTCATTGGTAAAGTCATATTGGCCTGGGAATTTCCTTGTGAGAAGGTTTTTGTATATGGATTTATTTTTTGTTATAGATACTGAATTCTTCATGTTTTTATATTTCCTCTTGTGTCATTTTTATAAGTTACATTTGTTAAGGAATTGAGCTCTTTCATATAAGTTTTCTTATTCCTTGGCATAAAAGTTTTCATACTATTCTCTACTAGACTTATTCTTAGCTTTAGGACCTGTAGCAATTTCCCTTTATTCCTAATACTAGTAATATAGATTTCCTTCGTCTTTTTCTTAATTGGTCCTGGTCAAGACCTTTGCAAAAAACAAACAAATGAAAAAAAAATCAAAGAGACTCTTTAATTTGCCGTTTTTCTGTATGCTATTACTGCTTTCCATTTTACTGTCTTCTTTCATCTTTACTACTCACTTCACTTTTTCCAGCTTCTTGAGAAGACATCTTAGATCATTATTTTTCCAACACTTCTTCTTCTTCTTAATACCTATATACGCACTTAAGGTCACACATTGTGTGTCCACCAACACAGATACATAGTTATTGCTTTATGCAGTTGTCTTTTAACAAACACAAAAATAAATTTACATTTTCTTTTATACTTACCTATATAGCTACCATTACCAATGCTCTTTATTCATGTAGATTCCACTGCATTCATTAAATCATGACAAGTCTCAGGGAAAAAGGCTCTGAAGGAGCTTCAGAACCATTTTGCCAACTCCAGTAACTGTCTGGTGGTAAGTTTCACTGTGAATGAGGACTCTTGGTTTTCAAAGTTACTGGGGAGCAGGAGAGAAGAGAATGGGAATAGATCAAGTTGAAATCCCACAGAAGTCAGTGTCCTTACTAAAGTCCAGCCATTTTTCTGGAACAAATGTGCCCTAGATTTTGATGCAAGCCTTTGGTTAAGTTGCAGAGTTCTGAAAATGTTGATTCTGATTTTTTTTTTTCTGTTATGTAGGAGATAAGTTTTGAAAGTCTTTAGTGTATTATTTTCCCTGACATCATCACCTTATTAGCTGTTTAATGTCTCTGGATCTGTAGTGATAGACTTTATTTCATTCTTGATATTGGTGATTTATGTCTTCTCTATTTTTATTTTTATTCTCGCCAGGGTTTTGTTAATGTTAATGATTCTTTTAAGAGACTTTTTTTTTTCTATTTGTTTGGTTTTGGTTTTGGTTTTTTCAGTGCTGGAGGGTTGGACCCAGGGCCTTGTGCATGCTGAGCAACTGCTCCACCACTGAACCACACTCCTAGTCCCTTTTTTATTTTTTATTTTGAAACAGGATATTGCTAAATTGCACAGGTTGTCACTGGCCTTGAACTCATGATCTTCTATGCCTCCACCTCCCAAGTCACTGGGATTACAGGTGTACACCACAGTACCCAGCAAGTTTCATTGTTTTTCCCTACTAGTTTCCTATTTTCAATTTTATTGTCTTTTTCTCTGATCTTTGTTTTTGTCTTTCTTTGAAGAAATTATTCTATTTTTCTACTTTCTTGAAATAAGAGCTTAGATAATTGATTTGAGGCATTTTCCCTTTTCTAATATAAGTGCTTAATTCTGTAAATCTTCCTCTTGACACTGCTTTGGCTCCATCTCACATATTTCTACATATGTTTCGATTTATATTCCATTCTTCATATATACCTTAAACTTTCTTTGAGACTTCCTCTTGGATCTATGGATTGTTTATAACTGTACACTTTCATTTCTATATGTTTAGAAATTTTTCTGTTGTCTTTTTTTTTGACTAAGGACTTTGATTCCACAATGGTCATGGAATGTACTTGGCATGATTCATCTTATTTTAAATGTGTTGAAGTTTGTTTTGGGGCCCAGGATACAGTCTGTTTTGGTGAATGTTCATGTAAGTTTTGCTGTTGTTTGGTGGAGTGCCCTATCTATTTTGATTAAATATTTTGATTGATTATGCTATTCAGATCTTCTATATCCTTGTTCATTTAAAGTTTAGTAATTCTATCAGTTGCTGAGAGGGGGATATTGAAGTCCTTAAATATAATTGTGGATTTGGCTGGTTCTTCTTTTAGCTCTGAAAGTTTTTGCTTTATGTGTTTTAGGGTTCTTTTGTTTGGTTAATATACATTTAGGATCATTATACCTTTTTGATAAATTTATTCTTTTTTCATTATGTAATATCTCTCTTTGTACCTAGCAAATTCTTTTGTTCTAATTTATTGGGTATTAGTAAAGCTTGCTTTTTAAAAATAATTAAATATTTTATATTAAAAATTAATAAATTATAATAATTTAAATTTAGCATCATAAGCTGAAATGCTCAATAATTTAGTCATATTTTAGTTTTAAAGTTAATATTTGCATGATATATCTTTCTCCATCATTTATTTTCAAGCTGCCTAATGTCAGTGAATTTGGAATGAGTTTCTATTAAGTAGCAGATAGTTGGTTCCTCTGTTTTATAAATTCGTCTAGTCTATCTCTTGACTGGTTTGACTGGTTGACCATTTATGTAACAGAGTAAATAAAAATATGAGCTTGCACAAAATGAAGAAGCCATCCAAATTGTACTTTACCAGAAGAAAATAACTTCCAATCTGAACAACTTTTGATATGCCATGTAAGCAGTCTGGTTACCTCTGCCTTCTTTCCTTTAACAACTCAGCCTAAAGAGAGACACTGGTACCCCCAGCCTTCTCACTATCAGACTATCACCTTTTTTTCTTTTGAAAATTTAGTGTGTTTGATAGGCACCACAGGAGTACAGACTTGAAGCTACAGCCAAAGAAAAGATATCAAAGGAAAGCCTGTGAATGCAACTGGAGAGAAGGACTCCACCAGACCCTTGAGCTGGCTGGGCTTTTCCACCTTCCATCCCTTAAAAATCTCTAAGACTTTTCTCCTTTCAAAAAATGAGGAAATGTGCTGGGCGCAGTGGCGCACTCCTGTAATCCCAGCGGCTCAGGAGGCCAAGGCAGGAGGATCGCAAGTTTGAGACCAGAGGCAGTCTGTGTAACATAGCGAGACCCTGTCTCAAAAAGTCAAAAAAATGGGCCTGGGGTGCAACTCAGTGGTCCAGCACTTGCAGAGCATGCAAGCACAAGGCCCTGGGTTCAACCTCCAGTACCACACAAAAAAAATAAATAAATAAATAAAAAATGAGGAAATGTCTAATCTATGTTCCTCAAGCCCAGACTTGAATTAAATTGTTCTCCTATGCCAATCTCTGTCTCCCAGTTGTTAGAGAAGAATGTTAGTAACAGAATCCCTGGGTTCCAGTTACATTTATACTTAAGGCAATCATTGACTTTATAATAAGCACTTAGAAATTGTTCTTGCAAAAAAACATTGATTCTTCTCTTGGACTCACAAGGTAACTAAAAGTGGAAGAGGACTAACTCCATTTAGTCCCTCTCTGGCTCAATTTTGCCTCTTAATGCTTCCTCTTGAGTCACTTTCTTCTGCAGTCACCTTGGATTCCAGGAAGAACAGGACTGGTTAATAAACAACTCTATGACAAGGGACTGAAACTACCCCCAAGCAATGGTGAGCCCCAAAGTACCGACCACCTCATAATGAGGACAATTATCTGTGATAGCAAGGCTGTACTCTGGAGCAGGAGTAATCATCTTGTGGGCACCAGACTGCTCCCTTCGGGTAATGGCAGTGATAACAACTTCTCAGGACCACCTTACACAACCAGAACTGACATATGATCAACCAGACCACACTGTGACCAGGACTGTGTAAGTATGAAGACCTCTTGCCCCCTCCCCTGTGCTAATTCTTCCTCTACTTAAACCTGAAGTTCATGTCAGTACTCTGACGATGGACTTGAAGGTCACTAGACCACTTAACCTGTTCCTGTTTCAATGTGCACATTGATTAAATCCCATTTCTCTGCTTCTCATCATTACTCTTCCCTTTAATTGACAGATTTGGGATGGGTGGCCAAGCCTAGTCTATTGAAATTCCGGGAACTGGGGCTTTGCCCTAACTCTGGTGACAAGATCTTTGTGTTTGACAATTTATTATCTTTTTCTCTTTGTTTCCTATGTTTCTTGCTCTCTCTTGCTCGCTCGCTCTCTCTCTCTCTCTCCCCCCCTCTGTCCACACTCTCTATGTCCATCTCTTCCTGTGTATAACATGATTCTTTTTTAGAATTCCATCTTGATCCATTTATACTGTTTTTTGAGTGTTTCTATTTGTATAGCATGCATACACACATATATCTACATGGCAGATGATACATAGTCTAGACTTTTAGGTTTCATTATAACTTTTGTTTCAATAATTATTATTTTTTTAAAATAAAACTTGCAATTCTAAAAATACATGAGGAAAAGGATAGCCTATTGTAAACACCCATATTTCTGCTTTTAGTATAATTCTATATTCTTTCCTGGTGCACCAAGATTCTTTCTATCAGCATTTTCTTTTTGTCTGAAGAACTTTATTTAGCCAGTCTTTAATAGTAGGTTCTACTCCTACAGCCATATCACTGTGGCATCCGATCCCGTCACATCTCAGAAGCTAAGCAGGGTTGGGCTTTGTTAGTACTTGGATGGGAGACCACCTGGGAACACCAGGTGCTGTAGGCTTGGGTGAAGGACCTGGCAACCCACTCCCAAAAAAACAATCAGCCACTGAAAACTCTATGAATAGCAGTGAAGCACTTACAATACATTTTCGTCTGTTGTACATAGGGTTGCTATGAGTTGGACACTGACTAGATAGCACCTAACAAAAACATCAGTAGGTCAGCCAACTTCATTAGTTTTTCTTTATTTGAGGATGCCTCTATTTCCCCTGTATTCCTCAAGGATAGTCTCATCAGATATTGAATTTGCAGTTAAGAATTTTTTTTCAGCAAATGGTGTGTCATTTCTTCCTGATCGCCAGGTGTCAAATGAAATTCATTGTCTTTTGAATTGGTACTCCCCTGTAGTTGATGTATCATTTATCTCTGGTTGTGTGAAATCATGATACATACATATATACATATATACATATGTATATATATGTATATATATGTGTATATATATATATGTATATATATATATATATACATATATATATATTGGTGTCTCTTCTCCCAGTCTGTGGCACATAGCTGCTAAAAATCCTTGTAATTTCCTGAGCAACAAGGGTGCTAGGAAAATCTTTTGTTCTAGTATTTGGTCTTTGATCACAATTCCTGACAAGGAGCTCCTTTCCCTTAGCATTTCCTGGGTGGTTGGAGCATCCTTTGTTCTAATGAGAGGATTCCTGGTTGGCTCCTGCATAGCCTCAGGATGGAGACTGATTGCCATGGGAACCAGCCTTGTGATTGAGTGTTGGAACCCTCAGCTTCGCCCTCTTGGACTCTTGGGAGATGAGAGAGTCTTAAGGTTAATCACCAAGAGCCAATGATATAATCAACCATGTTTTTCATAAAATCTTCATAAGAAAGCAAAAGGATTGGGTTGAGCTTCTGGGTAGCTAAATACATGGAGTTTCCTAGAGGATTTTGTTCCTGGAAAGGGCACAGTAGCTCTGCCCTTCTTCCCACATGCCTCACCCTATGTACCTTGTGGCTATTTTTTTGTAGTCTTTATTACATGTTTTGTTAATAAACCGGCAAACACAAGTAACATGTTTCTCTGAGCTCTGGGAGCTGCTCTAGCAAATTAACTAAACCTAAGGAAGAAGTTGAGGGAACTCAAATGCATAGCTAGTCAGTCAGAAGCACAGGTCACAACCTAGGATTTGCAACTGGCATGTTGAAGTAGAGGCCGTGGTGTGGGACAGAGCACTCAGCCTGCGGGACCTAATACTGCCCAGACAGACTGAGTTAGGTGAGAGGACACCCAGCTGGTGGCCACTAGAGAATCTCCTGGAGAATTGATCATTTGATGGGGGGGACCCATATCTGGCACAAGAAGTGCTGAGTGACTTTGCAAGTAGAGACTAGGAGAAGCACTTAGGTTTTTCCCACACCACATCAGAAAGGTTTCAAGCCTTTTTTCTTTGCCTTTAGCTTTCAGAACTCTTGTTATGATGTATGTGGTAAGCAACATCATGGCCCCCCAAAACATCCATACCTTAACCCCTGGTTCCTGTGAATATATTAGCTTCCAGTGCAAAAGGGACTTTGTTGGTGTGATTAGGTTAAGGACCATGAGATGGAAAGATTATTTCGGTTTACCTGGTGGACATGACCTCATTTTTAGCAGGTGGGGTCAGGGAGAGATGTGACTGTAGAAGAAAAGTCAGAGAAATGCAGCTCTGTTGGCTCTGAAGGTGGAGGAAGGAGCCCTAACCCAAGAACCATGGGCAGCCTCCAGAATCTAGAAAAGACAGGGAAGCACATTCTCCTTCAGAGCTTCCAGAAGAAATGAAGCCCTGCGGATGCCTAAATTTTAGCCTGTTTATGCCCTCTAGAACTGTAAGATAATACATTTGTGCCCAATATGAGGGGGGAGGCCTTACTGGGAGGTAGTGGGTGATGGGGAAGTAGGAGGCAGAAGGGGTAAAAAGGAAGAGAAAAACGCAAAATACAGGATGCAACTCTATGAAAATACCCACAAAAAATAATAATAATAAATCAGGGTATAACCCATGGTAGCATACCACTGTCATTGTATGCTAATTAAAATTCTTTCATTTTTTTTTCATTTTGTTCTGTAAAATGTTTAAGGAGATGGAAGTGTAAGCAGTACTGATTTGATAGTTGCATAAGGGATATATCAACTGACTTATTACTCTGTACTCTACCAACATGTATAAATAAAATACTAATGAAAAAAGACCGTACATTTGTGTCACTTGTGTTAACTTAGTACAACAGCAATAGAAAATCAATACAATGTGTCTCAATGGCATTTTTATTGGCCTTACTCTGTTTGGGGTTCTGTTTCATTTTTTAACTCTATAGGTTTCTGTCTTCATTAAAGGTGCAAATTTTCAGTCATTATCACTTCAAATGTTCTTTCAGTCTCACCTTCTTTCTTATCTCTTTTTGAGACTAAATGATATAAATTTTTGTTTATAATGACAAAGGGCTGGGATTTAGCTCAGTTGGTAGAGCGCTGCGCTGCAGTCTCTGAGGTCCTGAGTTCAATTCCCAGCACAGCAAAAATGGGAGAAGGGCCTGGCAATCCACTCCCAAGGCAATCCCAAAACAGTCAGCCTTTGAAAACCCTATGAGGGTGGCTATGAGTCGGATACCGACTCGAGGGCACCTAACAACAACAACAATGACAAAAGGCTCAGTATATTTTAAAATCTTTTTTGTCCTCTGTGTTGTTCAGATTAGAAGACTTCTGTTGATCTGTCCTCAAGAATTCTGTCCTCTGCTATCTATACTACCAAGCCAACCTAGGAAGTTTCTGAAATTTCTGTGGTATTTTTCAGTTCTATAATTTCCACTTGTCTCTTTTTATAACTTTTATTTCTTGGCTGAGGTTTTTCCACTTTTCATTTACTTAAAGATAATTTAAATATTTTATTGATTATTAAAGATCTTTTATGAAAGCTGCTTTAAATTCCTCGTCACATAAGAAATAAGGCTACCTTGAAATCACCTCTGTTTTGGTATCAGTTGATTGAGATTCAAGTTCAGATTTTCTTCTTCTTTCTATAACAGATTTTTTTTTCTTGTTTTGTATCCTTAGCCTTTTGTCTGTTATGTTGGGACACCCTAGGTCCTATTAAATCTTTTATTTTAGTGGGAAGTTGGTTTAATTAGCATGCAGATTCTGGCCTACTATTATGGGATGTGGTTCCATTGAAAATTTAATTTTTGAAACTTTGTGGGGCTGTCTTCACCCACCTGAGTTTCTGGACTGACCTCTGCCTAGAAGACCCTGATTCTAAAAAAATTTTTTTTAAATGGGCTGGGAGTGCAGTCCAGTGGTAAACAAACAAACAAACAAACAAGTACAAAATCGCCCACTGACATCTGTGGGTAGATCCAAGGTAGTTCATGAGACATTTTTATCAGCATCTTTAGCATGATGTAGATGGTTTTGAGTGCTTTTGCCACCCACTTGTTTAGCCCTAGTATTTATCAAATCGCACATCATTATTCTTTTACACATCTCAAACTGATGGTCCAGCCAGGGAAAGCTTTTAATCTCTTATTAATGCCTCATTAGTCTGAGGCCTGGGCTCCAGGGCTCTCATTGCTGTTGTGCGCAGCATGGCTGAATATCTATTTGGCTCAACCAGTGGATTGATAAAATCTACTACCTGAAAGACTGTTTTTGTAACCAAAACTCCTGTTAGTAGTTTTCTTCCAGTTTGCCCTTCTCTTTTCCACATCACTCAAGCCTGAAAATAAATATAAATTTTCTATCTACTTCATATATCTGATTTCTGGTAGGATTTGCTGTATGTATCAGGATACCCTGACTTGTTATGTGTGTGTCAGGGATGGGGGCAGATTCTGGGGATTAAACCCGGTCTTGTACATGCTAGGCAAGTGCTCTACCACTGAACTATATTCCCCAGCCCCTGATTTCCTTTTATATGGGCAGGTCAGCTTAAAATATAGTCATGAAGAGACTCTCTAGGCCTCTTTGGTCTAGGTGAAAGAAAAGGCTGCATATTAAGCAAAATTGCACAAAACAGAAATACATGGAAGAGATGTAGGGAGTTCCTATCTTTTCATATCAGCTAGGAGAGGCAACTCTTACCTTGCATCTTTTTGGCCAGTGCAAGAGCTAGGATGGGGTCCTCATTTTGGGCTTATTCACAAGAGCCCCACTCAAAGACCTGAAAATGACTTCAGTCTCAAAGAGGAAGTTTGACTCCACTAGAAGGCAGTTAGTCCTGCAGTGTCCTCTTGCCCAGGAGCTCAAACTTCACCTTCAAGTGCAGCTGAATCCAGACCCTGCCAAAGCCAACACCATCTTGGGTTGAGGAATGAAGGAATGAATAATACTCAGGGTACTGACTCAGGTGCCAGGCAAGGTGGGTGTTTTCCAGCCATCCGAACTGATCCCAACAGTCCCTTGAGACATGTATAATGGGCTTTATTTTGCTGAAGATTGTCAGTAAGTTGAAGGTTTGAAATGATTAAGTTGTAAGGTGGAACTGGGATACAACTTTAGATCTCTAATTCCTTATCTCATGTTCTTTCCATGGATGGTATCTTCTTGTCCTTTCTGTCTTGTACAGTAACGCATGACTAGAGTTTAGCTTAGCTGGCAGAGTGCTGCTCTATGCTCTCTGAGGCCCTGGGTTTGATCCCTAACACCACAAATGTGGAAGAAGGACCTGGCATCCCACTCCTTATACAATCCCCAAAACAATCACTCATGAAAAACCCTATGAATAGCAGAGAAGCATTGACAGGGTGCTGGGTATATTGGGAAATGCTTCATTCTGTTGTACATAGGGTTGCTATGAGTCAGACTTGACTCAGCTGCACCTAACATCAACAACAAACAGTAATGCAACCTTTTTCCATGTATTGTATATGTGTTATTTATTTATTTTATTTGCAAAACTCAGGAGTTGTACCTAGGGCCTAATGCATACTTTGCAAGGGCTCTACCACTGAGCTGCACTCTCCAAACCTTTTTTTTTATTTTTAATATTTTTTATCTTGAGACAGGGTCTTGCTAAGTTACACAGGCTGTCTCTGGCCTCCACCTTGTGATCCTCCTGCTTCAGCCTCTCAAGTTGCTAGGATTACAGGTATGCACACAGCACCTGGCTGATGTGTCATTTATTTTAACTTGTTTTTGACTTCAGATTTTGCCCATTTTATTTTGTTTAGTTTTGCTTTTGTTTTGTTACATAAATCCTTAGTTCCTTCTGACTTGTTCGTTTGGCCTGGTTTAGGTGTGTTTAGATGAATGCTGCTGTTTTGAAATTAGAATGATCCTCCAAACAGGGTGTATGCCTACATCTTTAGAGTTCTCTGGAGTGGTTGGGCTGTGTGAACTGACTAGTGGCCCATTCAAATTGCAAACTGCTCTTTCAACAGTTCTGAGCAAGGACCTGAGATATTTTGTTTCTAAGCAGCTCCAGGGGATGCCTATGCTACTGTTTGGTAGATTCTATTGGAGCAGCAAAGTCTGAGAAGTTTATCTTTCTGTGTCTTGACTCACCCTGCAGTAGGCACAGGCTACAACCTATAATGCAGGGGACTGGGAGGGAGCCCACATACAGATAGCCAAGCATTTTGGTGGAAAAAAGAATACAGATTCTCCAATCTGCAGTGGAATGTCCCCTTCAAAACTCATAATGACATTTTGTTACCATTGTAACAGTATTAAAATGTGGAGTCTTTAACCATTTGACTACCAATTTCAAATCAAAATTTATGACAAATAAGTATGTTATTTTTACAAACTCTTCATCACAATGAACAAAATAAAAACATGATTAGTAAAATAATTGGAATACATAATATGAGTTTGTAAAATACATTTTCTCACCCCTTTCTTGATTTTCTGCCAAATTCAGACACACTCACTTTTTTCATTAGAAATTTTTAATGTATACCTTAATGTGATTCATTCTAACATGCTTTTCATTGTGACATTTCCATATATGCATGTTGATGTACATTATTAATATAGGTTCCCCCTTACCCTTTTGTATCCTTCCCCCCCTCCCCATCTAAGTCTTCTCTATCTTGGTAATATTTTTCTATATGTCCCTGGGTTTTCTATATGTCCCTGGGTTCCAGTTCTGTTTAAGATAGAAACTTTTCCTGTAGTGAACTTTGTTTTTATCTTGTCATAACAATTGCATGCATTTTCTAGACCATTTATATTGACACCATTCTTAGCTTTATTTTTTTCCTTTTATTTTGATCTGACCTTTGAGTAGGATTTTTCCTTCTTATAATTTTGATTCAGCTCCCACATATGAGTGAGAACATGTGGTGTTTCTCTTTCTGAGCTTGTGTTCGTTCACTTAAAATAATTTTCTCTAATTCCATCCATTTTGCTGCGAATGACCTTATTTCATTTTTCTTGATTGCTGAGTAGAATTCCATTGTGTATATGTACCATAGTTTTTTTTTT
>VMDO01011938.1:0-64400 GCA_007922755.1 Pedetes capensis | reverse complement strand
AGAAGGACCTGGCAATCCACTCCCAAGGCAATCCCAAAACAGCCATTGAAAACCCTATGAGGGTCGCTATGAGTCGGATACCGACTCGACAGCACCTAACAACAACAACAACAAAGGTGACTTCATGTATTTAGTTATGCTAAATGGTAGTGCAATCAAAAACTCTGAAACCTGGAAAAGCTAAAAATATGTATAACATTTAAACAATATTTTATGTGTTTCTTCTCTGTCAATTAAAACATGAAAATAAAAATTTGTTTGTGTGGTGCTGGAGATCAAACCCAAGGTCTCACACATGCTAGGAAAGCCCCCTACCACTGAGCTACACTTCCAGCCCCAAGATAATTTTTTAAATTGCTTTTTCAGTACCTTTCATATGCTCCAGGGTGCTCAATTTGAATTAGTTGGTCTTGTCCATCAGGAAGAGTTAACCTACACCAACCTAAGGTGAGACCTTGATTTACCTTAAGAAGCAAGGAAGAAATGTAAATTTTATCATTCTAAAAGTGAAAACAAAAACAACTTCCTCTAAATTCATAACCAACTTTTAAAAATAGTAGATGAATCAGTCACTTTTTTTCTGACAATTTAAACATTTTACATGTGCTATGAGTATCTAGATAATTATTTGAGAATAAAAATAGTAATCCCTCCGGGTATGTATCATGAAGTATCTTTATAAAAATGACTATTCGAGCTAGGTTCCATGGTGCATGCCTGTAATCCCAAGACTTGGAAAGTGGAGGCAGGAGGATTTGGAGTTTGAGGCCAGAGGCAATCTGCACGACTTAGTAAGACTGTCTCAAAATAAAAAATAAAAAAGGGGCTGGGGGTGCAGCTCAGTGATAAAGCACCCTGGGTTTCTCGGTTCAAGCCCCTGGTACCACCACCCCAACCCCCCCCCCCCCCCCCAAAAAAAAAAAAAAAACCCTTCCTGAAGCCAGGTGCCATGGTGCATGCCTACAATCCCAGACACTAGGGAGGTAGAGGCAGGAAGATCACAAGTTAGAGGCCAGAGGTAGCCTGCACAACTTTGTGAGACCTTGTCACCACCCCCCCAAAATAAATAAGGAACTAGAGGTGTAGCTTAGTAGTGGAGCACTTGTCTAGCATGTGCAAAGCCCTGGGTTTAACCCCTAGTACTCAAAAAAAAAGAAAAAAAAAACTTGTCACACTGTTCTAATTTTTGCTATAAAATCAGTAAAACTTCTTGACAGATTTATACTTAAAAATAATTTGAGATAATGCAGGACTTCATTTTCTTTGTTCTGTTGTCCATGGTTAAATAACCAATAAAAATATATTTCAGACTATAGATAAGAGACTATTGCTAAGGATAAAATACTACATATTTTAAAAAGGCAGGAAGACAGGACTTTGGCGCCGGGTATGGTGGTGCCCGCCTGTAATCCCAGCAGCTTGGGAGGCAGAGGCAGGAGGATCGCACGTTTGAGACCAGAGGCAGTCTTCGTAACTTAGCGAGACCCTGTCTCAAAAAGTAAAAGAAACAAATGGGCTGGGGGCGCAGCTCAGTGGTCCAGCATTTGCAAAACATGCAGGCACAAGGCCCTGGGTTCAACCCCGAGTACCGCCAAAAAAAAAAAAAAAAAAGATAGGATTTTGAATATTACAAAGAAACGATAAATGTTTGAGGAGATATGTATACTTGAATACTTGATATTAACAGTATAAAATTTATATATGTATCAAAACATTACATGGTACCCCATAAATATACACAATTTTGTGTCAATTAAATAATGCCTCAATATACTGTACATAAGTTTCAATCTGAAGAATATTCACCTGTCTTTTTTCAATAGAAGAGCTGAAACTCCAATTCAGAGTAAGAGTAATGCCATCTAAAAAGATAGCATGTACTTTGTCATCAGAGTAGGCAAGAAATCTTCCCACGCTGGGTATGAGTGATTCTTTCAAAAGCACAGGTAGTATGTTGCTATCATTTATTCCAGGTATCTAAAACCAAGTAAATAAAAATAACAGAAAATAGAGTTATCCATTAACAATATTTAAATGATTATTAATGAAGTCTGAGGCACTTTAAACTTTTTTTTCTCTTTTATAATTTATAAATGTTGGTGGAGTACAGAGTAGTAAGACTCTTGCTAACTCTTTATGCATCTGTTACATCACTTTTCTTACACATTCATCAACCTACATGTCTTACAGAACTATATTTCCCATACATTGATAAAGTTGCATCATATGTTTTGAGAATTTTGAAATTTAGTAGTGCAGAATTCTTATATATGCTTTAAGCTTTCCCAAAAGTGGATACCCAAAACTATATATCTTACAAGCAGATTAAGTTCTAGTATCTTTAAAGTATTCTAGTATCTTTTTAAACTATTCTGCTCTGAACTTTACAACAAAATAGACAAAAATTAGTAATTTTACAGCAACATATAGGTTTGTAATTATATCAGTATGGACACAGAAATCAATGTCAGAGAATAACTTCCTCCAAGTCAGCATTAAAAAATTTACTCTCATAGTTATAAAATATTGTAATGTCATGGTTTATATTGACTGTTTTTACATATTTCAAATCCAATCAATTCTCCTGTCTCTCACCCTCCATTAAAAAAAAGCCAAAGTGGGCTGGGAGAATAACTGAGTGGTAGAGCATGTGCTTAGTCTGCTAGAAGCCCTGGGTTCAAACCCCAACACAGGGGCATGATATATAATAAGGAAACTACATATAACTGAAGTATAATATAAGGGCTGGGGTTATAGCTCAGTGGTACAGCAATGCCTACCATGTGTAATGCCTGGGTTCAAACTCCAGCACCACAAAAGAAAAAAAAAAAAAAGGAAAAAGAAAATTCTGATATTTCAGTGTTTCTTTATTAGGTAGGAGGTAGGTATTTTTCTGAATAAACAAATATTAATGTTACAAAGAATTGCTTACATGACTTAGACAATAGCAGTTTGAACTTAGGTGTGGATCCAAACAATAAAACAAATTAAATTTTTGCTTTTGAAATAATTTTAACATACCATTTTCCAGCAGCATACACAATAGTTATGGCTTAGAGAAAGCCTCATCTTGGCACAATGTTGAAGAATTCTGTGAACATAAAAGACACTCCTTAAACCCTTGCAAATAATGACATCTTCCAATTCTAGCAGCCCATTCTCAATGGCATGTAACTCATTTCCACTGAAATGTTTTGGGAACTCTTTTCTGCCAGAAATTCTTAAGCCCCTAGAAGGAAACTACTGTTGTTTCCCTCCATGCTAATCTTAAGGCTATTCCTCAAACTTTTAGCAATGAAATGATGCCACTGAGAGGATCTTCAGGTGCTCCTTTTAAAGAGGTGATAGATTTACAGGCTGGAAAAGATAGCATAACCTAAAAATGGTGGGAAAATGAGTCAACTATTACTAGGATATCAAATTACAAATTCTGCTCCTTCAAATCTATTTTGGAAATTGTTTAGACATAACTTTATAAAAAACAAATAATTTAATTGAATAATTTGCTTTTGTTTTTCTGGGTGTCACAGATTAATGAACAGAATTTTGAAAACATGAAAAGAACCAAGTACATTTCACCTTTAAAACACTGTCACATTGTCATAAGTCTTTATTACTCTGAAGACCACAAAGAACTAAGAAAATTACAAATGCCACTATTTCTCCTTTCAGCAGCACTTGCTTATTGATACAGATATTTCCCCAGATTTCAATTTCAAACTCAGAAGTACTTTTGTTAATGACACAGAAATTACCTTATTTTCTAAATTATGAGACCAGATAATTTGACAGAATTTTACTGAAGACATGTTTTCAGTGGACCTCCCTTACCTCATTGATCCTCCTCCTGGTTCAGCCTCCCAAGTGCTAGGATTACAGGTGTGTGGCACCACACCCAGCTTTACCTGCCAATTCTGAATCCTATTCTTAAACAAAACAAAATTTTCAGATGCATAACACTGAATGTGAAGAACTTACCTAGATGCCTGCTTAATCAGAGAACACAGAGAGAACAGACTTCCTGGTCTATCTGGAGGAAGGTTATTTACGGAATAAGTTTTCTCTTCTCTCTGAAATTAGTTTAAAATGAGATACTTCATTAATAATAAAATTTTGGCCCTTATTAGTCAGCTATTTTTGTTGAAGTGTGTTTACATAATAACAAGGCAAACAGTCTAAAGCCCATAAAACTTGCATATTTTAAAGGTAAGTTATGATGCCTCTTCATTGGACCATTTTCATAGTATGTTGTTGTTGTTGTTGTTGTTAGGTGCTGTCCAGTTGGTATCTGACTCATAGTGACCCTCAAAGGGTTGTCAATGGCTGTTTTGGGATTGCCTTGCCAGGTCCTTCTTCCATTTTTGTGGTGCTGGGAATTGAACTTGGGACCTCAGAGACTGCAGCGCAGCACTCTACCAACTGAGCTAAATCCCAGCCCCTTTTATAGTATAGAATTCTACATATCCACTAAAAATATATTCTAACAATCTGCTTAGCTTAAATCTTAGTTATGCTGTTGTTAGGTGCTGTCAAGGCAGGATCAACTCATAGTGACCCTCATAGGGTTTTCAATGGCTGATAGTTTTGGGATTGCTTCGGGAGTGGACTGCTATGTCCTTCTTCTGAAATCTTAATTATATGTAAACTACTATAGTAACCAAGCCTGCAGCTGTAGCCCTGTGGCATCTGATTCCGTCAGATCTCAGAAGCTAAGCAGGGTCGGGCCTGGTTAGTACCTGGATGGGAGACCGCCTGGGAACACCAGAAGCTGTAGGCTTGGGAGAAGGACCTGGCAACCCCCTCCCAAAAATCAATCTGCCATTGAAAACCCTATGAACAGCAGAGAAGCACTGACAATAGTGCTTCCCCTGTTGTACAGAGGGTCGCTATGAGTCGGATACCGACTCGACGGCACCTAACAACAACAACAACAACATAGTAACCAAACTAACTTTCCTACAAATTAGCAGAAACATCACTTAAGCCACTTTTGATTTCTTATAAGCAGCAAACAAAAAAGGCTGTATAGGTTTTAAAACAATTGCCTTTCTTATTGGTAATTTTTAATGTACAATTTAATGGATTTCATTATGACATTTCCATACATGCATTTCATTGTACACTGCTCACATAACTTCCCCCTTATCCTCTCAGGACCCTCCTCCCCTATCCCCAGCCCCATATCAATGGTCTCCTTTCTACTTTCATGTTTTTTGTGAGATTGTTTATCTATATACATGCATCCCGATTTTGATATAAGTCCAAACTTTTTTCCATAGTGATCTACCTTTTTTACATTTTCAGCAGTATTAGATGAGTGATCTAGTCTGTTTACATTTTTGCCAGCCTTTGGTATTATTACTATTATTATATTAGTATATTATATTATATTAGTATATTATTATATTAGTATATTAGTATATTGGGTATACCCCTTGGGTATATTCCCAATAGTGGTATAAATAGGTCATACAATAGTTCTATTTTTAGTTTTCTGAGGTATCTCCATATTGATTTCCAAAGTGATTGAACCAACTTACAGCCCCACCAACAGTGTAAGAGGGTTCCCTTATTATATTATTTTAGCTATTCTAGTAGGTTTTATTTTTTTCATTCTTCCCCCTTTTTTCCAACATATTCATAAAATTATGGTGTTTAATTGAGATTGACCTCTCAAATAATAGTTTACACCTCACTGACACTCTTCTCTATCTCATCTTCTTCACTTCCCTCTGCTAGATCTCTTCTTCCTTCTTTCCACTCCTTAAATTGTCCCTTCTATACTCAGTTTAATTGAGCTTTTTATTATGCTTCAATTTATGTACAGGACTTTTTTTCTTCCTTTAAGTTTGATTCGGATCCCACATATGAGCGAGAACATACAGTATTTCTCTTTTTGGGCTTGTGTTTGTTCACTCAAGATGATATTCTCCAATTCCATCCATTATGCCACAAATGATATTATTTTATTTTTTTAATTGCTCAGTAGTATTTCATTGTGTACATGTACCATACTTTTTTTATCCATTCTTCTGATGACGGGCCCTTTGGTTGATTCTATATCCTTGCTATTGTGAAAAGTGCTGCATTGAATATGGAGATGCAGGTGCCTCTGTGGTATGATGACTCGTCTCCCCTTGGGTATATTCCCAATAGTGGTATAAATAGGTCATACAATAGCTCTATTTTTAGTTTTCTGATGTATCTCCATATTGATTTCCAAAGTGGTTGAACCAACTTACAGCCCCACCAACAGTGTAAGAGGGTTCCTTTTTCTCCACAATCTTGCCAGCATTTGTTGTGATTTGTTTTATTGATCTTGGCCATTCTTACTGGAGTAAGGTGGAATCTCAGAATTGTAAAATAACCATCTTAATTGAAGCCTGAAGCCATACTACTGTGGCATACGATCCCATCAGATCTCAGAATCTAAGCAGCATTGGGCTTGGTTAGTACTTGGATAGGAGACTGCCTAGCAATACCAGGTGCTACAGGCTTGGGAGAAGGACCCAGTAACCCACGTCCAAAAATAATCAGCCATTGAAAATCCTATGAATAGCAGAGAAGCACTAACAATGTTTTGCCTGTTGTACATAGGGTTCCTATGAGTCAGATACCTAACAACAACATTTAAATTGAATGAATAGATTATTTTGTTATATCTTATTAATGGAAGAACTACTGCTACAGTTTTTGGAAGATAAAATTAGTTATAGACTCAGGTGTGTGGAACTTAAAAAAATTGGTAATTTTGTTATTCCTTCTGAATTTCTTCTTTCTCAGATCTGTTGGTGTTTCCTAGGACTCTATCTCTAGCCTTCTCTTCTCATTTTTTGATCTCTTTTCAGATAATCCCAACAAGGTTCAAAGCTGTGTTCACAATAAATATAATGGCAACAGCTAATATGCATGGAGCAGACATTGTGTGATAGGTGCTAGGCTGTGTTCTTCACATGGATTATTTCATTTACTCCTCAAAAGAATTCTAAAATAAGAACTACCATATTAATGCCTGGTTTCTGGATGAGGAAATTGAGGCTGAGGGCTAAGAAGCAGTAGAGATCTGATTTGCACTAAAAGACAGTGTACCTCCTACCCTTTACAATGAGGGTAAAATGATGGGCTTTGCTGCCAGAGCTAGAGTTTAAATTGCAGATCTGCCTCTTACTAACTACATGATGGGGAAGTTATACAATCTGTTCTAAAGCAGAATTTCTTATCAATTTTACTTGCTGTTATCAAATGATCCTTCTTGAAGGCTGAACCAATTTGCACTCCAACACTATGAAAGCACCCACAAATTTTCTGGTAGACTTTTTTTTTTTTTTTTTTTTAATTTTTGAGACAGTGTCTTGCTATGTATTCCAGCTGACCTTGAACTCTCAATCTGCTTGCCTCTGCACCCACGTGCTGGGATTACAGGCATGCATTGCCATACCTGGCACATCTATCAGTCTTTTTAGTTTTTGACAATTTGACAAATGAAAAATTTATGTTGTTATTTTAATTTGCATTCTTTGATGCAAGTAGCAAAGCAAAGCATGTTTTCATATATAATGATTTTTAAATTTATATTGCCTTTTTAAAGGCTTAACCAATTCTTCTTTGCTCATTTTTTGTTTGTTTTTGGTCTTTTTTATTACTGACTTAGTGTGGAATATTTTCTTCTAGGCCTTTACTTGTCTTTTTTACTTTAATTTGCCAGAAGTTTCAAATATTTAAAATCTAATAAAAACTTTATGGCACATTCCTTTATTCCCAGCAACTTGGGGAGCTGAGGTAGGAGGGTTGCGAGCTTGAGGCCAGGCAGCCTGCACAACTTAGCGATACTCTATCTCAAAATAAAAAGTAAGAGGGGGCTGGGGGATACAAATCAGTGGTAGAGCACTGCAAGGCCTAGCACGCACAAGGCCTAGGGTCCAATCCCCAGTACTGAAAAAACAAACAAAACCTTGAAAACGTCAAGCTTGTCAAACTTTGTTTTATGCTTTCTGTTTTTCTGAACTGTATTTAAGAAGACCTCCTTCACCCAAAAATTATAAAATGTGCTTCTATATTTTTCTCTAACATTTATAAAATTTGTTTTCTTATATTTAGTTCTTTAATTCACCTGGAATTTATTTTGGAGTATGGGTTAAAGTAAGAAATAAGCAATTTTATACCAAAGAGTCAGTTGTTTCTAAAACTCTTCACCAAAGTGTATAGAAATGAATGTGCTACACGCAGATCTGAGAATGAAGCCTAAAGGAATCTGCCACAAAGGTAAAAGTTTTGAAGTCTGTGTTTGATATGCTTGCTTCAGTGTACAAATTACTACTCCCTTCCTGTTAGCTCTGAGTAAAACTGAAGCTCCATGTACAGATGTACTGTAGTTATCTTGGAATTTGTTTTGTTGTTGTAGTACTGGCCAGTCAAACCCAGAGTCCTGCACACACTAGACAAGTCCTCTACCACTTAGCTGCACCCCCAGCCTTGTTTTCATTTATTTATTTTCATTTTGAGACAAGGTCTTACTAAGTTGTACAGGATGCCTCCAGCCTTAAACCTGTGATCCTGTTTTCTCAGCCTCCTGAGTTGCTGGGATTAGAGGCGGGCACCATGGCATGCAGCTTATCTTGCAATTTTGCAAACCCCTGACATACAGCAGTCAGCAGTGTGACTATGTATACCTGCCCTATTTGCCTGCTTATTTCTTGCACTACACATACACACAAATGTATATTCACATATACATATGTACATTACTGGTCACACTTCCATCTCATTTCCTTGTATGTCTGACTGACAACTAGTCTGTGAACCCATGAGGGCAGGAACTCTTTTCATCTTCATCACTCCCAGTGCTTAGTAAACTGTCTGCCAAAAAAGTGTTCAGTTAATGTTTATTGAATAAATGTGCACTTTTATAGAAATAAGACCTCCTATGGGACCTGCTCCAATATATACTGAAATATTTATGAATAAAGTGATAGTCGGGAATTACTTAAAAGCAAACAGAGAGTAGGTAGTGGGATATGCACATGAACAAGCTGGATAATGGATACATATTGTTGTTGTTAGGTGCCTTCGAGTTGGGTCTCACTCATAGCAACCCTATGTACAATAGAACAAAACACTACTCAACATTGTGCCATGCCCAGGACTATTGTCAGTGCTTCTCTACTATTCACAGGGTTTTCAATGGCTGATTGTTTTGGGAGTCAGCTGCCAGGTCCATTTTTGCAGTGACAGAGATCAAACCCAGGGCCTCAGAGAGCACAGAGTAGCACTCTACCAAATGAGCTCAACCCCAGCTAATGGCTGTATGCTGTTGTTGTTAGGTGCTGTCAAGTTACATCTGACCCATAGCAACCTTATATGTTGAAATTTTCCATAGTTAAAAAAAATCTTCATTTTTAATTCCTTTCCCTAGGGATTCTGATAATCTTATTTAAATACTCTACTCTGTAATAGAAAGGAAAAATTTATTCTGTTCCAACTTGAAAACCAAAGTAGTGTGATATTATGGTGATTGCTATAAAATGGTAGATGTCAAATATAAGACTAATAGCAAGAAACTTAAAACTCATTAACAAAATATCTATATCATTATTATTATTATTATTATTATTATTATTATTATTATATGGCCTGGTAAATATATCATGCTATGTTTCAGTGTTTTCAGCAATAAAGAACAATCTTGTTTAACTATCCAGTTTATATAAAGATGAGTTAAGAGATGCTTAAAATATACAACCAATTACATGGTAAGGAAAAATGTGTTTTTTTAATGTGTAAGTACTAATTTAAAGTAGTATACTGACTCAAAGTAATGTTTCTGGTTTTCAGCATTTTCTATTGACATATTCTATAACAGAAGAAATTGAGCTTTTGTTTTAAACACAATTTGCTTAAGTTAATGGATAAGAGTGGGTGAGAATACAGTAAAAATAAGGGGATTAAAAATTAACCAGGTGTCAATGCTAATAGTAGGATTAATTCTCCAGACTAAAGAGGAGGAAGCAGAGTCCAGCTCAGTGGCAAGGGCCTATAATCCCAGGGACTCAGGAGGTGCAGGCAAGAGGATCATGATTTCGAGGTTAGAGGCAGCCTGTGTAACCCTGACTTAAAATAAAAACCCTGGCAGCCTAGGAAAACCCTGACTTGAAAAGTAAAAAATGGGTAGAGGAAACAGCCCAGCTCAGTGGTAGAGCACTTCCAAAGTATGTACAAGGCCCTGGGTTCAACACTCAAATACTGAAAAAAACCAAACCAAACCAAACCAAATCAAACAAACACAAAAGAGTAGGTAACAATGTTATATCAATAGCAAATTTCCCACATATATAATAAATTTAGAAAGAGCTATAAACCAAAACTCTTCGGTTGAGATCTCATAGTTGGCTCACCTCTTCTGATCCTTCTTGATTGGAATAATATGTAAAATAGTTCCCAAAATAAGCTCCCTCTGACTTGAACACAGAACCGTCTCCAGGATAAATCTCTATTGAGTTCACATTTTTATGGGTGAGCCTAAGATAAACAAATAATGATTACAAAATTCTTTTCTAATTAAGATTAAAACATACATACATACATAAAAAAAAGATCATTAAAAACAAGCTAAGTAAAAGCCCAAAGAATTATAGTCCTTTGCCTATTCAGAGAAAAAGATAATTTCAGCTTGAACTTTTTTTGAAATTTTCTTTTCTTTTCTTTTCTTTTTTTTTTTGCAAAACAGAACATACAAAAGTGGCTTATGTATTATTTCAATGACTAGAGCTTTGGGAATTCAGGCATTTTGTCTTACATCCTTTTGGTATCCCTACTGCCAATCACAGTGTCTGGCATATAAATCAAAGCAATATCTATTGCATAGAAGTTAAATGCAATACTTCTGGAACTTGAAAGTAAGATTATTCTTTAATAAAGAATACTAGTACAATAAATATCTCACAGATGAGATTAACCACCTGTGCAAGAAGCCATTCCTAAAAGATGGTGACTAGTTATAACTGAAGTAGTCAGGTACAGTCAAGGTATTGGATATATACTATATAAAAACTGAAGTCAAAGCTAGGTGCAGTGACTCACACCTGTAATCCCAGCACTCAGGAGGCTGAGGCAGAAGGATTACAAGTTCCAGGTCAGCCTGGGCTACATTGGGAGACCTTATCTCACACATGCACACACAAACAAAAACTGAATCAAATTAATTTTATTAAAGCATAGGAAGAATTTGTTGTCAGAAGGGAGTGGGTCTTCTCATAGTAAAAGGAGGGGTCTCTACCAATCAAATAAATTCAGAAATGCTTTTCTGACATTACTCATGGAAGTGAAACTCTAAATCTGGCCAACATTAGTATTCCAGTCACTACAGAAGTACCTCCACTGTGGGAGGGAGGAAATTCAATGGACTAGTGCAGGTACACAGCAGTTACTCAATGAATCTTCCTTAGGCTACCTAACATCTTCTCTAAATCCTTGCTCAGTAGGTAATCTTGTGAGGTGACCAATTCTAACAACTAGGTCTTCTGATGCTTGGAAAGGAGTAACTGATACAAACACTACCTTTAGGAACAAAACTGATCCCCGACTAGCTTTAGACATGCTGCATAAGTCTTATAAACATGGTTAATGTTAGTGAGTCAAAGACTTCTGTGTGCACTAATAAAATTAGTTTTGAGACCAATAAAATTCAGGATGAAATATAGGAGCAGACAGGCCAGCAAAACTGTGTCCTCCTGTGAGAGTCTGCAAGTTTAGTCTCATCCCCTCTGTGACATTGTAAATAGCTCCCACTCCAATATAGGTGGGGCTGGGATTTCGCTCAGTTGTCAGAGCGCTGCTCTGCAGTCTCTGAGGTCCTGAGTTTGATTCCCAGCACCACAAAATGGGAGAAGGACCTGGCAACCCACTCCCAAGGCAATCCCGAAACAGTCAGCCATTGAAAACCCTATGAGGGCCACTATGAGTCGGATACTGACTCGACGGCACCTAACAACAACAACCAATATAGGTGCCTTACCTATATGTAATACCTTTATACCAAACTACTTTCACTAGTTCAGGATAGGAATATCCTTCTTCATCAGACTGTCTCTGTGAAAGTGAATCACAAAAATTCCACCTGTGAAGGATAAAATACAGGCCTTAGTTCTGGTTGCTCAAAATATTTGTCTTTAAAAGCAACAAAATAGTGCTTCATGTCATGCTTAACTTGCTAGATCAAAGAAAATCAAATATGGAAGTGTATTAATGAAATTTAAAAGCAAGTCTTATTTTTTCATGTATCTTTTCAGTATTCTCAATAATCTCATTATCAGATCTGAGCACATTACAAAAATTAACAGTTTGTATTAATCTTTAAAATTTAACATGAATTCAAACACTGAAAGGTATGTAGTAGGCCAGGTAGTGTGCTCTACATACTGAGGATTTAACACCCAAAAAAGTAGACAAGTTTTCTGTCCTCAATGGAGAGTCTGATCTGGTGGTAATGTTAAACAGCCATCAATGAGTGTAAACAAATGGGAGGTGCTGAATGTTATGGCTTATAATAACTACCAACTTATATAGGGTCTGAGAGCTGGGAGGTAAAGAGATAAGGGGAGAGGGGTCATGGCAGAGTAAAGTGTAGGCACAGTGGTGACAGAGAGCTTGAGTGAGAATTTTTGGGACAGTGAGGAGTCAAGTTTAGCAACAGAGAAAGCAAGGGCAATAGTGATAAGAGAACTGAGGATTACAGATATAGGAAGGGACCAGATCACAGAAGACCTGTTAAGCAATGTTAAGGATAGTGGATTTCAAACTAAAGCCATTAGTAAGTTATTGAAAAACTATTAATGTAGAAGCATAAAATCTCTTTTGACACATACCTACAATCCTCGACTTTCCAATTTTAACTTGATAATCATGACATGCTTGAAAGTCACTCCCATAGTTTTAAATAACGAATGTGCACTTAGAGACTGCTTGGAATCAAATTTCAATTCTACAACTGCTTGAGTTATTTAACATTTTAGGTCTCAAGTTCCTCTGCAAAAGGGTTATGACAACAGCACTTATAGGCTTACTATAAGGATCAAGTAGGTAAACTGTATACAACAGTGTCTGACACATAAGTGCTCTGTGTTAGCTATTATTACTGCAGTATTTATACAAAGTTCACATTACAAATCTAAAACGATTAAGCTATTCATCTGTCAGTGGAAACAAAAAAGTTCACATGTGGGCACTGAGAGGCCCCAGTATGTTCATCCTGTTGGAAAATGGACAAATTTGTAGTTGGTTAACCAAAGACAGGATTAGTTTCTAAGGTGAGGTATAAAAGAAAGAACCTGTAAACAAAGCTTTGTTAGATCCTTGCTCCAGCAAGCCAGGTCACAGGTTCCAGGTACTCCTCTGGGCTCTCACCAAAGAGCCCTGTGGAGTTTCCTGTCCCATCACTTAATACACATCAATAATCCTTTTAGGGACAGTGACCTTCACTAGACACTACACTGCTAAAAAGCAGTAACTATGTCTTAACCATCATACTGTGTTTAACAAAGTATCTATTAAAGAGGTAGCCTCCCCAAACCTTCAACATATGGATACACAGTAAGAAATCTAAATAACATCTTCACTCTGCAAAGTACTTACTATCCACTAAAAGCAAAGATTTGGGTCAATTAATGATCTTTCCTATGAATAGTATCAGATAATTTAGAAAGAAAATGATGTTTAGGTAGACAAGTTCTCACACAAGGTTTATGACCAATAAGCCATTTTTCCATTACCTGTGCAGGTATGGGACAGGACAGCTAAGTAACAGGGCCCTGGGAAGAACAGAAATCTCTTTTCTTCTTTCCTCTGAAAAATCTGAAGTTAAAATTCTACTCGTGGTGATACCTGCATCAATTTTAGATATATTGCTAACTTTATTATGAAAACGAAGTGCTAAAGACAAAGGGTATTTCCATTCCTCTGGACAGGAGGCCACAGACCAGCACTGCTTTACCCATGCATACACACAAGTATGTTTTGTCCCAGGCAAAGGCAGCTCCTCCTTCCCTTCAGATTCATTTACATGACTCATCTTCTGTAAAGGTTCTTTGGATTTTAAGATCTTGCAATAAAGTTCATTTTCTTTATTTTTCATTCTTTGTGCTGATAAACTTTCATATGTATAGATTTTTCTGGCTTTTTCAACTAGTTTGTCTTTTGGGGCCTGATTATTTTTTTCTGATACTACAGATGAGTCTGGTTTCTGGCTAACTTTACACAAAAAATGTACTGTAAATTCATGTTGAGATTTGGGCAGGCACAGGTATGCATGGCCATCTAAAGATGTTATCTTCACGGTGCCATTCTCTAGACATATCATGCTATCATCAGTATCGAGACTGGGCCATTTCACTTCTGAGATGTCACTGAAGATATGCTGAATTGAGGGAGGAAAAAAAAAGACATGGTGAGTATTACCTGTTAACAGTCCAATTTTTCCATACTTTTGATATTTAAATTATTGTTTAAGAAAGTTCTTATATACTTGTGTTTTTAACTACCTAGAAAGAATGAAACATGGAGAGCCTTTATATGGTTTCCAGAGAATATGTGATATTGTTAATGCTATCTCTCTTAGAAAGAGAGATGTAAAATACATATATACATAAAATGGAAGAAAATTAAAAAAGAAAATAGCAATTTGATTATATTTGCTGCTAAACATATTTTGGTTTAAAATGTGCAATTAATTACAGATAAATAGATTTGTAGACTGCTCACTCCAAAAGTCTACTCTGAAAAGAACAGAAATGAGGAAAGACCTGTGCTATGATGTGCTATATTAAAAACAATTACAACTTAAATGGTATGGAAGTAACATAAAAGTCACTGGCAGATTTCAAAAATACAAAAAGAGATTCAATCATATCCTAAAATATTACATGTCACTGATAACATATACTTTTTAAACCAAAGGAGAAAAGGGGGAATTATTTAACAGCCTTAGGAAAATGCTGCCTATAGAAGGTTACCACTTGGACTGAAAATGACAAGTATAAAGTACTTATCCTAGGTAGTACCTGGCACATCATTAACTAAAATAAATTCCAGGTGGCTTAAAGAGTAATTTAAAAAAAATTAAATACTCAAAAGTCAATTGATCTTGACAAAAAGCAAACAGACTCATAACAAGTCCCAGTGCCTGTTGTGTTTTTCCACATAAAACATAAATAGTAGATGTTGCACCACAGTCTTTTAATCAGTTACTTTTGCCAACAGTTTAATATTTCAACTTCCAAATAAAACTTTAGTTTTACAAAACCTGTTGTCAAGAAAGTTTCTTAAATTTACAGCGTCATCTGTGTTGGGATGCTAAAATTCAAGGCAGCATTTATTTGACGACAAAATATGGTTTATAAGGATGGTCAGTTAGTAAAGTTCTACCTTCTAGAATTAGACTTTCTAACGATCCTATCGAAGCACCAGCACCAAACTACACAATTTCAATGAATAAAGTTACTTAAAAGACACAATAGTTATAGCTTACAACCTTCAATGGCTTCTTTGCCTGTGATGGCTTGGATATGAGGTGTACCCCTAAAAGGCTCACATGCTGAAGCCTTAGTCCCCATCTGGTGGTGCTGTTGACAGGTGACTGGATCAGGAAGGCACTAACTTCATCAATGGATTGATCCATTGATGGGTTCATAACTGGATCAGCTATTAGGAGGTGGGGCCTGGTTGGAAGAAGTACCAATATTTTGTCCCCAGCCTCTTTTTCTTTCTCTCTCTCTCTCTTTCCTAGTTGCCATGAGGTGAGTAGCTTTGCTCCACTGTGAGTTCACTGCCATGATGTTCTGCCTCAATACAAGCCCACAGTGATGGGGCCCACTGACCAGGCACTGTAACCTCTGACACTATAACCCAAAATAAATCATTCCTCCTTTAAACTGTTTCTCTCAGGTATTCTGTCACAGCAACACCAAGCTGACTAACATAGACACAATATAATAGACAATTAGTCAGGCAAGCACCATGACAGCATAGAAAAGGAACAGAAAACAGTAAGACACACTTGGGCTGGAGGTGTAGCTAGCTCAGTGGTAGAGTGCTTGCCTAGCATATGTGAGGCCCTAGGTTGGATACCAAGTACAAAGAAAAATTTCTCCAGAGCAAGGTAGACTAGATTCAAATCCTGGTTTTGCCACTTAGCAAATTTCCACAGACAAATCAGTTAAACTCTCTTGAAACATAGTATCCTTGTCTATAAAAAAGAGGCGGATATCCTGCCAATATTCCTGCTCTCATAGGTTGGATCATCCATTCTGACCAGCTGGTACCCATGCCACACAGGTGCTATTCAATAGTTTGTTTGTTTGTTTGTTTGTTTGTTTTTGGACAGCATCTTGCTATGTAGCCCAGGCTGGTCTTGAATTCCTGGGCTGAAGTGATCCTCCCACTTCAGCCTTTAGGTATTTTTAATATTATTCTAGTTCCTGGCACTTCGTAAACTTCCAATAAATGACAGTTATTATATATTCCTCAAAGTCCAAAATAAAATATAAGCAAAAAAATAAATTTTTATGTCCATAATTATATACCCCCGTTTAACAAACAACTACACATAAGTTCCTGAAAACACATTTCTTAATTTTGAGGCTTCTGAGAATGAAAAGGCCACCAATCTGAAAAGTTATGGTTATAATCCTTGATTAAAAAAAAGTGGCAGAAAGAGGAAAAATGTAACTTCTATGTTCCTTTGGTGCAATACGTAGGCCTACACATTCTATTGTTGTTAGGTGGCATCAGGTCAGGTCCCACTCACAGCAACCCTCATAGGGTTTTCAATGGCTGATTGTTTTGGGATTGTTTGGGGGAGTGGACTGCTACAGCATGTGCCTATTCCCAAGAGTTCTAGGGAAAAAAAAAAAGACTAAACATTAAACTACCTGTTTTTAATTATTGTTAGGTGCCATCTAATTGGTATCCGACTCATAGCAACCCTACATACAACAACCAAAACACTATTGTCTGTACTTCTCTGAGATTCATAGGGTTTTCAATGGCTAACTGACTTTTGAAAGTGGGTTACTGGGTCCTTCTTCTAAGCCTACAGTATCTGGTGCTCCCAGGTGGTCTCCCATCCAAGTACTAACCAGGCACAACCTTGCTTAGCTTCTGAGATCTGACAGGATCGGAAGCCACAGTGCTACAGCTGCAGGCTGTTTTTAATTACTTGTACTCAAATACTTCTTATAAAAATGAAGTTTAAAAAATATCACCTTTTTTCTTTCAGATGGGATGATGCTTTCAGATAAAAAAGGGCAAGTTGCTGCAGAGTTTCGAAAATCTAGGGCTCGCTGTAGTTGCTCCTATAAAAAAATGTAAACCATAATCTAAAAAATGCAAAAGAATTTGAAAATCAGTTTAAAATGACAGTAATCCAGAATACTAATAACTTTTCATATTCTAGCCCACTGCAATAATATTTAGTATTAAAAAGCATAGTTTTTGTGACATTACTTACTCGGTAAGTGCTAATAACAAAGTGTGTCCGTTGACGAATTCTCTCTGGTTGTTCTAAAGGATGTGCTGAAACAGGAGGTGACTTTTCAAATAAAAATTCAGAGCCACAGGGAGAAAGTTGCAATTTAGAACCATCAACATATTGTACTTGTACTGAATCATCTGTGTAAAGTACCATTTGCATTTCAGCCGCCATTACTATGACAATGTAAGATGCCCTTCCAAGGCAAAGGCTAAAGGAAATAAGAAACACAATAGCACAAATAGTTCTCTTAATGTACAAGAGTTCCATCAAAATAAATAGATGCATTTTCTAGAACATAAGCAAAACTCACTGCCACTACATTTACTTTTGCTGGAAGAAACGTGATCTTTCTACAAACATTTAAATGATCCAAAATTGACATCCTTAATAAAATGCTTTGATTAACCCCTATGATTTCAATGTACTGTAAGAATATTACCTGGAGAGAGAAGATACCTCAGACTTAAAGTAAACATCTTTATAATTTTTGCAGCTTTACTTCTCCTAAAGTTTAATATTTGTATTAACATCTTGTTATGATCAACATCTTGTTTCAAATAAAAAATTACACTGTTGCAATAAGAATACAGAAAATCATTTGTTAATACATGCAAAAGACAGTCCAAAAGGAAAAGAAATCCAAATACCTGGATTCTTGTTTCTAGCCTGGTATTAAGTAGTTCCATGGCACTACCAAACAAGTTAATCATCTCCTAGAGTCTTAGACTCATTCTCATTTCCTGAATTCAGTTTCCCATGTCTAAAATGACTCTTCACTTAGGCCCTCCATACAGGTGTGGTGGAAGGGGAATTAGGGAGTTCGTTTTCATTCTCATTCCATCATTTACTAGCTAAAAGCCCCAGATTGTTTCCTCATTTGTAAAATGGGGGCAGTAACAGACTAGTTGTGAGGATTAAATGGGAAAATATATGACAGTGCACTGCACTGTGAGCCTCATATGAGCTCAATAAATCTTATGAAATGTTGTTATTCCTTTCTAACTCTAACCTTTCTTCTTCTATCTTATCCCCTTTTACTACTCAGGTGATCAAGTTTCATTTGTTAGATAAAAAATAACAGTCCATAGATAACACTTTCCCACTTTATCCCTATTTCCGACCAGTAAACTCAGGTGTAGTAAAATTTTAACTGCGTACTTTCTTTCTTATCAATCTTCAATCCATTGCAGTCTAGCTTTCTCCTCTACCTCTCTACTGGCATTGTTTTACAATGGTCACCAATGTCTTCTTATGCCCAATTCAGTTTTCATCCTACTAGACCTAGTCAATCTATGACAAAGTTATTTACCTTCCCCTGCACCAAACTCTGCCCCTGACATCATCCCCCCACCCCAATTCCCTATTTCTGGCTCCTATGGATTTGTTCTCCACCTGTACTTCCGTTTTTAATCATTCTTCTTCATTACCTTAAATAGTCCTCACATCATCTTACTATGAATACTCATGTTACTTTTAAGACTCACCTTGTTTTTTCAATCTTCCACCTTTTCAAGTAATCAGTTGAACTTAATAGACTATAATCTTGCATAGAATATGTCTGGATATAAATAAATATTTAGCCATATGATATCTCTGAAGGAGATTCACACAATTTTAATTTTCTTTCCTTAGAGAACCAAATCTATATGACCTCTCCAGAGCTTTCAGCTAGCTGCCTGCTAGCCTTTTCTCCATACATAAATCACACCCAATGTGACAAAATGGAACTTTATCACTCCCACCAAAGTAGAACTCTGTAATGCCTCCTAATTTTACTTTCATCTCTTCACTCAAGCCCAATCTAAACACAGCAGCCAAAAGAATCATTTAAAATAAAAATTAGATCTATTACTTCTTGGCTTAAAACTCACCAATACCATCCAGTTGCACTAAGAATAAAATCCAAACTCCTAACCACAGTCCAACCATTTCAAGAAGTTGCATATAATCAGGAACCAATGGAACTGAAGAAGTAGAAGATGCTTTGAAACATAAGTGTCTACTAATTGATGGAATACCAACTGAGATATTTCAACAAACAGATGCAGCACTGGAGGAGCTAACTTGTCTATGCCAAGAGAACTGGAAACACCTACTTGGCCAGCTGAATGGAAAAGATCCATATTTGTGGCTATTCCCAAGAAAGAGGATCCACTCAAATATGGAAATTATTGAACAATATCATTAATAGGTTATGCAAGTAAACTTTTGCTAAAGATCATTCAACAGTGACTTCAGCACTATATGGACAGGGAACCACCAGAAAATCAAGCTGGATTCAGATGAGGGCATGGAACAAGAGACAACATTGCTGATGTCAGATGGATATTGGCTGAAAGCAGAGAATATTAAAAAGATGTCTATGTTTTATTAACTATGCAAAAGCATTTGACTGAATGGATCACAACAAATTATGGATAGCATTGTGAAGAATGGAAGTACCAGAGCACTTAACCGTACTCCTGAGGAATCTGTACATGGACCAGGAGGCAGTCATTCAAACAAAACAAGGAAACACTGCTTGGTTTAAAGTCAAGAAAAGTGTGCAGCAGGACTGCATCCTTTCACCACACCTCTTCAGTCTCTAAAATGAGCAAATAATCCGAGAAGCTAGACTTTATGAAGAATGTGGCATCAGAATTGGAGGAAGACCCATTAACAACCTGTGATTTGCAGATGACACAACTTTGCTTGCAGAAAGTGAAGGGGATTTGAAGATCAAAGAATACAGCATTCAGTACAGATTGCACCTCAATACCAAGAAAACAAAAATCCTTACAACTGGGTCAGTATGAACTTCATGATAAACGGAGAAAAGATAGAAGTTATCTAAGATTTTGCTTTACTTGGTTCAACAATCAATATCCACAGAAGCAGCACCTAAGAAATCAAAGGACACATCACACCGGGAAAAAACTGTTGCAAAAGACCTCTTTAAAATATTAAAAAGTAAAAATGTCACATTGAAGATGAAGGTGCACCTAACTCACACCCTGGTATTTTCAGTCACATCATGCACTTGTGAAAGCTGAATGTTGAATAAAGGAGACAGTAGAAGAAGAATTGATGCTTTGGAATTACAGTGCTGGAGACGAATATTAAATATACCATGGACTATCAAGCCTGCAGCCGTAGCCCTGTGGCATCCAATCCCGTCAGATCTCGGAAGCTAAGCAGGGTTGGGCCTGGTTAGTACTTGGATAAGAGACCACCTGGGAACACCAGATGCTGTAGGCTTGGGAGAAGGACCCAGCAACCCACTCCCAAAAATCAATCAGTCATTGAAAACCCTATGAACAGCAGAGAAGCACTGACAATAGTGTTTTGCCTGTTGTACGTAGGGTCACTATGAGTCGGATACCAACTCCACGGCACCTAACAACAACAACAACAACAACAATCAAATGAACCAACAAATGTGTCCTAGAAGAAGTGCAACCAGAGTACTCCTCGGAAGCAAGGATGGCTAGACTGCATCTTACATTTTGGACATGTAAGGAGGGACCAATCCCTGGAGCAGGACATCATGCTTGGTAACAAAAAAAGGCAGAACCTCAACTAGATAGATTGACACTGTGGCCACAACAATGGGATTAAACATAAAAAGATTGTGCATGGCACAAGAGCTGAGGAGTGTTTCCTTCTGTTGTACATAAGGTTGCTATGAGTTGGACCTGACTTGATGGCACCTAACAACAACAACCACCATAGCCTACAAAAATCACACAATCTAGCCCTATCTATATCTTCAAATGTTATTTCCTAACTACCGTCCCCTTGTTCAGGACACTTTAGTCACAATGGCCTTTTAAATGTTCCTTCAACAAGTTTTTTTCCCAGCTCAGAATCTTTGCAGTGTTCTTTCTGCTCTTTTCTTTAGCTTATCACATCTCTAGTTCTTTGTCATTGTTTGTTTAGGTCTCAGTACAAATGTCACTCCCACAATGGCCTAACATGACCAACTAAGTTAAAGTTGTTCCCAAACATTTTTTATCCTATTTTGTTTTTTTCATTCACAGAATTTATCACTACCAAAATTCTTTGCTTGCTTTTTGTCTCCTCACACTAACATAAATTTATACAGACCAGAGACCTTCTCTGTCTTATTTACTAACGTATCTCTAACATCTAAAAAACAAATATTATCAAATGATGAAAGAATAATTTTTTAAATTTTTGCTCCTCTTGAGTTAGCAATTTGAATTAATGACCTCTCAATGTTAGTAACCAATGTTGGCAACATGTACTTCTGTTTTCCTCCAAGCCCCTGTAACAAGTCCTGATGATTTTGAAAGTTTCTCTTCAACTTGCCTCTCTTTATTTCCTTTTCTATCAACTCTCCCCTCACCTCCTACATCTGTCTAAGCCCTTTCTCCAGTTTCTTCTCTCTCCAATCCATCTCTACTGTTGCTGTCATGGGTAACTTTCCACAAGTCAGATCATACCAACTGCCTTACATCATTTGTATACATACTTGTTAAGTGACAATAAATATTCAAGGCAATAATGGCAATCTATAATCACACACACACACACACACACACACACACACACACACACACACACATATCTCAGATATGTCTACCTGATATTTCAAGAATAAAAAGGTGCTGAAAATTTGGGGGATTCCATATTTTCTGATTCCAAATTGGGAAAAGAGGTCTCCATGTTTGGTCAACCCCCCCCCCCTTTTTGTTTTAGCTTTATGGAAGTACATTTTTAATTAAATAATCAAGCATACACAAGAAGCAGTGTTACAGGAAACCATAACCTGGCTCCAATCCACATTTCCAGCCTCATCTCTACTGTCTTATTCCTCTTCGCGTTCTACAACCCAGTACATTATGTCAGAGTATGTTTAGCGACCGATAACAAAGGTCTATTTTTAACATCAGCAGGAACCTTATTCGTCAAAATATGGTAACAACAGAAAAAGCCTCATCAAAACAACCACCAAACGGCTTGCACTCACACAGCAGCTCTGAGGTGTAAATGACTGGAAATCAATGGCCTGTAAGTTTTAACTTGCGCCTGCCCGCTCCTGCTTCTCCAGGGATGTTTCTGGATTTTGACAAATTACCAAGTGATGTTTCTTGATGAAGTCAACAATCACAATTGCAGAGGATTAGGGACACAAAAAGAGTGTTTCGGATGAGACGCTCGCGAAGTCCCAGCAGCGAGAGGACAGCAGGAGCGACAACAGGACCAAAGAAAAAAGGAACCGGCTTCACCTCAGCTGTTCAAACCTCCCCGCGCCGCGAGGAAACTGCAGGACGTCTCCGGAAGACGAGAGCCGGAAGTCCCGCCTCCCTACCCGGGACCACGCCCCGCTTCTCTCCCCGTAAAGGGCGGGGCGGGAAGAGGGGATTAGAAGACGGGGTTTCCCAGGCCGGAATCTGGTGACGCTTGTTCAGTTTACTTCCACTATGCTACACAGAAATCTTTGGACCTGCTTATAATTAAGTTGGTAAGGATCAGCCTTCTGACGATGCTCTCAAGAACTAGCCACAAAGATGGATTTTAGCGGAGTGATGCTTATTTAACCTAAACAATTAGCGAGCGCAGTGGCTGGCTGTAATCCCAGCGACTAAGGAAGCGGAGGCAAGTGGATCCCGAATTGGAGGCCAGAGGTAGCCCGTGTAATTTAGCGAAAGCCTTTCTCAGGATAAAAAATAAAAAGGGGGCTAAGGGTGCAGCTCAGTGGTAGAGCGTTTGAAAGTACGTACAACACCCTGGATTCAGCACCCCAGGAACTGCAAAATGTATTTTTCCAGTAAAATTGTTTTTTTTAATGGCCTAAAATAGAGACCTCTTCTTTTCCTAAAGTGATACCAGAAAATGTCCTGCAACTATATTGATTTATTGCCATTAAACAAGTATTTACAGGAGGCCTACTGTGCGCATGGTACGCTGGGGATTAAGCAGGGAAGGAGGCCCAGTTCTTTAGGGGTGAGGATGGGGGTTAGAGATTAACTGTAAAGACTAAATAAGCATTTGATTACAGTTGTGGTAAGTGTTGCTAAGATAAAATACAGGTCTGTGAGAGCATATAGAGTGCAGGTTGAGAAAACATCACTCAAATCTGAAATTTTAAGTAGGTATTAGCCAACAGCAAGCCGAGATGTTATGGCTCTGAGGTCCAAGGGAAAGCTGTTTCCCCTTACATGGGCTGAAAGAGCGAGGTTAGTTGCTGCATTAGTCCTGCAGAGGGAGTTAGTGACTGATCTGAGATACTCTTTTCTTAAAAACATTGTTATATATAATTGGTGCATAGGTTCAAGGTCATGACTAGCAGCGCATTTGTACATGACTAACGTTAAGCCATGATGTTTAAGCCCTCAGCTTAGTTACAACACATATTTCCTAATGGTATATGACATGATAGTAAATTGTATCTGAGCAATATTGCAACCCCCACAGTTAGGGAGGAAAGTGGTGGGAAGGAGAGAGAAGCCTGAAGTGTGCCTACGGTGTGGCATGGGCCAAATCAGTGGCAGGGGCTAGATTACGGATTTTTGAGTTATGGACTTTATTGTAAGATATATTTCTTGATACCAAATTAGGTGAACAAGTATCTGGGCTTTTTTTTTTTTTAAGTTTTATTGCAGTATTTATTACAAGGACTTCAAGGAGAGGTGGCAGCACCAAGGAATAAGACATCTTAACTCCTAAATTCACCTTCATTAAAAAAAAAAGTTTGATGTGCAGTTTTGACTCAATCTTACGTAAAGTGTAAAAGCATCCCTAAACCACCATGGTTTTATTGATCTTTGACATCAGTTTGTATTATACAGTGCTTAGTTCTCTTTCACTCCCACCTTTTCCCCCTCCAATGTCTAAGCATCTCCTAAAAAGGCATTCTACTACAGAGGGATTTCATGACACTGTACTTCTGAAAGATTCCTGGCAATGCTGAGTAGAGGAGGAATTATGGAATGCAAGAGCGGATATGGGAAGCTCAGTAGGTGGCTTCTGAGCAAGCAACTATAGAGAAGCTAGCAACTGGAACTTAGGACCTGAGCAGCGAGGAAAGACAGCACAGCTCCAAGAAATAGAAGCTTGACTCTATTCCTGGGGATTACTGAACCTAGGGCTTGAGGGAGAGACAGGAGTTAATGCCAGACTTTGGTTCAGGCAAATAGAAAGGTAGCAATACTATCAGTGAGAAGGACAGGAAGACTTAAATTACCTAAATCCATCTAGTGGAAATGGCAAATGAATAAAAGAGCTGGAACCAGGAGAAAGAAATCTGCAGGTCACTGCCTATTATGTGCTAATTGAAGCTTTGCAACAGGATGAAACAGTCCAAGAATGCTGTAACATTAGAAAATTAGAATGCTTAGGACTGAGCTTTGAAAGGAACAATACTTGTAGATTAGGTAGAGAATCCCACAAAAGTACTGAGGAGGAAGAGTATAGGCAGAAAGCAAGCTACTGTATCCTGGATGCCTAGGTTTTCAATTTCGGTGTGACACTGCAATAGAATTGTCTACTGGATTTAGTGACATAGAGGTCCTTGGTGACTCCAGTGAGGGTTGTATACAATGGGACAGAAGTCAATAGTAGATTTGAAGAGCAAATAAGACACACAAAAATGGGGAAAATGAGACATTTGAGAAGTATAACTATGAAGCAGAGATAGGACTGTAGTTCAAGAGAAATATTAGGGCCAGATTTCACTTGGTGAGAAGAATGATATGTTTGACAGCTCATGCAAAGTGTCAGATTAAAAAAAAAACAAACCAAGTAACAGTTGATAAAAGACTGGGTTCTAGCATATGTTCAATTGTCTTCAATAGGAGTGATACCTCCTGTACAGGAAGGACAGATCAGATGAAATGAATACAGACATATTTATGTGCACTTGTCCAGTTTTTTTTTTCCTGTGAAGTAATCAGGGGTGAACGGGGTATTAAAAATGGAGAGGGTATGAAGCAATTAAAAAGGGATTAAAGAGACAAACACAAGAAGACTGCTGGCACTGCTGACCACTTAACTGAAAGCAGTCATGAACTGACCATAGTGCAAACCTACAAGAAACATGATTTTGGCTGCAAGGATGCAGAAGTGTTGAGTTCACCAGGGATGGTGTTTTGCCAAGTTGACAATTATTTACATCTGCTGAAGTCTAGTCAACCAAGACCATCACGGTCAAGCGTGTCATCTGGCAAAATCATCTGACTTGCAAGCAAAGGAGCACACTCCAGGGGAACTGAAGGTGGTACACTCAAAGTGAGGCATCTTTGGCAAGGTTTGAGTTCCTGCTGAAGTTGTAAGGAAAAGGAGACCAGTTCTGAGCGGGATTCTATTTCTGCAGCAAGATTAGAAGCAACAGGGATTAACTAGGGTTTGGGTGCTGCCATGAGGCAAGGGCAGTTTAGCAACTGGGTATGCCCAGTAACAGGTGGGTAGAAGAGCCCTGGTGTTCGTGGGGGGTCATTGGTAACAAAGCCATGGTTACCCAAGGTGGGGGTCATGATGGCAATTTATATCTGCTGTAGGACCTTAGAAGAAAATGTTTCCTGTTAACTTTGCTGGTGGCTCTACTTGTGTCTGTCCTTCCAACCTGTCCAAGACCTCAAGTAAAGGTACTTGAGGTCTGAGCTAACTTTCAGTCATCAATGGGTTTATTTTGATTCCAAACACCCTTGTCTATTGCTAAATGTGACTGAATTAACTTAATGCATACTTTTATGTCCTCCTGATAGATAAAATTTAATGAAATACCTACAGAAATACCTTTGTTTTATGAAAATACCCAATCTAATGACTCTCCAGTGTCTTAGATCATCCCCAGACTGCTCAACCAAACTTAACTCTTACTTTAGGTCCTAATACCTTCTTACTAACGCACCCTACAGTTCCCAAGGGGTATGTTCTCCTTCATTGTAACAAACCCAACATATTGAGGTACAGGTGCTCCTGGTGGTCTTGGATGGAAGGAATTGAGTTAATGGCATGTCTGCCAGGTTAAGACCACTTCCTGTGCTTTGTTGCTAGAACACAAGACTATGACATTTATTGGCACCTGTGTGCTTGCTCGTTGGAGACTTGTACGAATACTCCCTTAAAAAAGACAGTTATCTGTGGTCCTGTTAAAGACATGGCAATTCTCAAGGCCAACAATTGTGACACAGGGCCAATTCTTCCTATGTAGTTACAGTTTTAAAACATTTCTCCTATCTTAAGTGGCTTTAGAGACTAGAATGAAGAAAATGTAGAAAGAATACAGCATGACTTCTGTTGGGCATGGTGGCATATGCTTATAATTCCAGCTACTAAGGAGGCTGAGGCAGGAGGATAGCAGGTTCAAGGGCAGAGGCAGCCTGCGTAAGTTAGTGAGACTCTGCCTCAAAAATAAAAAATAAGGGGCTAATGGTGCAGCTCAGTAGTGAAGCACTTGCCTAGCATGTGCAAGGACTTGGGTTCAAGGACCTGGATTCAACTGCTAGTACTGAAAACATTAAAAGGAAAAAGAAAACAAACAAACAACAACAAAAAAAACACCACATGGCTTCCAAAAGCAGCTTGTTCTTGGATAGTTTGGAATGCTCAGTCTCAGACCGGCCAACATGCTGAGAGAGGTCGAAGAGACATGGACAAGCCAAGTGTAACGTGCAGATAGTTCTGGTCAACATTTCTGGCCTAGTCCTGGCTTCAGGTCATCTCAGTCCTGTCACCATCCATGTGAGAAGATGACTCAAAATGAATAAAGTCCCAGCTGCTAAAGCTATGCCCAGCTTAGTATTCCCAGCCAAGGTGGTATTTATTCCCCCTCAGTGCTAGGCTCAAATCGAGGCCCTTGTGCATGCTAGGCAAGTGTTCTGAGCTACATTCCCAGCCCCTAGATTTTTTTTTTTTTTTTTAAGTAGCAATGATATCTACATTGATTCTGTTGGTAGCTAGCAACAGAGAGCTCACATATTGGACAGTTATTTATAGAGTAACTACTACAAGTTTAAAGTATATGGAGATAGCATTTCTTGGTCCCTGGTCTCATGTACCATAAGCATTCTCTTCAGAGAACTGCAGATTATGATAATAGCTACCATGTTAAAGAACCTGTTTTGAAAAATAGAATTCTAACTATTACAACTTCCCAAACCTCCAATGGCATATATATTCCCCCTTTACAACACAGAATCTAAAATTTTTAACGCCATATATTTGCTAATTTCTCCAAGTAAATGTATTTGTTATTTGTCTTCTTAATCAATAAGCATTGAATATCTTCGATCCTACTGTAATTTCTGATTTCAAACCTTTAAGTAAATTTATATCATAAGTAAGTTCAACAGCACATTCTTTAAAATACCAGAATGCCACTTCAAAAACTTAGAGGAAACAAAACTATTTAAGTTTTATTTTCAAAGGCTAATTTTAATTCAGACTGAACAAACAAGCAGAAAAGTGAGAAAGCTAACTGTATTAGCAGACACAGATGTACCAAATGTGAAACAATGGGTTATTAACAGAACTATTTACATGCGTATTTACAAGCAACCCTTTTATACATAAGTTTTATTTTTAATTAGTTGGAAAAGATTTGACATTAGGTAAAAATACTACTTAAATAGGGCTGAGGTGGTTCCATATTATAGTAAAAGTATTAGAAAAGTGGTCTTCAAGGTGTATCAATTATAAAGCAGATGAAAACGTGAATGACAAATACCTAGCAAAAATTCTATAGTAAAAAAGTCAATGCAACCCATGCTATGAAATAAAAATAAGAAAGCCGTATAAATAAAGCAGAATAATGTTCTAGGGTAATTGAGGGTAATGAAGTTAGACAGGTGAAATAAAATGAAAAATTCTTAAATTGAAATAAATTCTTAGTGAAGAGTCTTGGTTGGTTAGCTGGGAGTTCTAAGTTTTTGTTTGTTTGGTTTTCTCCCTTTCATGACATTTTTTAAGCCCTTGGTATCAAATAGCATCTACATAGATAAATCAGTTGATATATTCCAAGACGTTAGACCTAAAGAATTTCATGATTGTGACTAATAGTTGAGACTCAATTTACTGAGACATAAACGTCAAACTAAAAGCTGGAATAGTCCTAAGAATGCTACATTTTTGCAGTAATGTCTTCACAGGCTAAGACTTTTTTCCCTTGAGAAAAGGAGAATTTAAAGGATAAGCATCTAACCAGCTAGCAAAATTTACTTTCAACATTTCATTTATTTCAAAATTGATTTTATTGCAGCCAAAACAGTGGAATTAACTGTACATAATAAACTATTTTATATATATACACATTTTAAGTTATAGGGAATAAAGTTTATTTTGGCAGATAGTGTTAAACAAAATTAAAGTTGCACACATTAGTAACATAACTCAACATCCTTAATTTGGTATAAGTGTAACACATTGTCTTGCTTTCCTGTGTTCTGCTAAATCAACATACCTAAACTGTTTTATAAAACTGATATGCTGAAATTTAACTTTACTGTTTTCGCTTACGCTCTGATTCCAAACAAAACTTTTCATAAGCTTCTTCAATCTCTGGATCCATCTCATCATCAATATCATCCAAATATCTGTAAAAGAGGCCAAAGATGATTCATAAGTATAGTATTTTTCAATTCAGAAAATGCTAATCAATGAAACAAATGCAACTTCTTTAGAATGAATTGTAATAAAATGCATGCTTAACTTTAAAATTACATAAGTGGTTGCTGTTGTTAGGTGTTGTTGAGTTGGGTCCGACTCATAGCAACTATGTTCAACAGAATGAAAACACTTCACAACACTGTGGTATGCCCAGCACTATGTCAGTGCTTCTCTGCCATCCATAGGGTTTTCAATGGCTGATTGTTCCAGGAGTTGAGCCAGGTCCTTCTCCCATTTTGTAGGTACAAGGGATTGAACCTAGGGCCTCAAAGAGTGCAGAGCAGCACTCTACCAACTGAGCTCAATCCCAACTCCACACAGGTGGTGGTGGTGGTTGTTAGGTGCCGTCGAGTCGGTATCTGACTCATAGCGACCCTCATAGGGTTTTCAATGGCTGGCTGTTTTGGGATTGCCTGGGGAGTGGATTGCCAGGCCCTTCTCCCATTTTTGTGGTGCTGGGAATTGAACTAGGGACCTCAGAGACTGCAGGGTAGCGCTCCACCAACTGAGCTAAATCCCAGCCACCACACAGGTGGTAGTCTTCTGAAAACCAAATGTTTTGATAAGGGAACTTTTACAGTGATTCTGAGTCCTGGTGTCTGGAATGAAGATTTTGTTATATCTTTTACACATATGTTAACCTAAAAATTAATTAAAGGCTTGACATATAAACTTGAGGCTTAAGGTTGATATATCATAAATTTACCTTATCAGTAAACAATTCTACTATCACTAGAACATAATTTCAGACATGCTATTACTTGTGGTGATGCTTTATTATTTCATGCCTACTTAACATCATAAAGTATTATTCTTCCTTTCTGGTTATGTCTACTTGACATCAGAAAGTGTTATTCCTTCTATGATTTCTACTACTGTCATTGTGATCGCACAATGACAAGTTAGTCACATTCCCATCCTTCCGGAACCACATTTGCATAACAGGAGGCTACCTTCGACATCTATTCCAGATTGTCCCCTCAATTTTTAAGAGGTTTAAAATGCTAGGAAGCACTGGGCATGGTGGCACACATCTGTAATACCAGCACTCAGAAGGAAGAGGGAGGAGGATGTTGAGTGTGAAGCCAGCTCAAACTACAAAGTGAGACCCTGCCTAAAAGGCTTTCTTTGCTTAATTAAATATGAGAGGGATATAAAGGGCCAATTAAGGCCTTCATGCATATTATTATGTACATATTTTTTTTGAGACAAAATCTCCCCAGACTAGCCTCAAACTCGTAGTCCTCTGGCCTCAGCTGCCCAAATGCTGGAATTAAAGACAGGCCACCAAACTCCGCAAATATATACATTCTTAACCAAATTCCCATAGCCATATTAGAAAGATGGGTATACTATCATTTTTATTTTAGAGACTGAAAAAAAAAATACTGAGGTTTAATAAGTACAGTTTTGACTATGTGGCAGGGACAAAATTTATTTGATTCAAAAACCTTTTGGCTTTTCTATACTTTTCTTCCACAACATGATGCTATCTACATGCCTTTTTACTCTCACCCTCTAATAAGCCATTCCATTTGCTGATAGATCTTTTTCTTTCCATTTTCTTCACCATTTCTAGTACAAGGTGTTGTGTTGAAACCATGAGCTCATTAGGACAAGAGAAAGTGATGCTTTAGAGAATTACCTGAAGTTTAATGGCAAGAACTGCTATTAACTTCCAGTGGAATAAACAGCAGAATTGAACATTCCTAGTTCCACCTGAATCCTTAAATCCTGTATTTTGCTATTAAGCAAGTATACAGAAATATGGCAATACTGTATTTCTAGATTTTAAAATGATCAAAAGATATTACTAGGTTCACTTTGTTAAATCTAAAACACACATGAAATGAGATATAAGAAAAATTAAAGACACAGACCTAATTTATCTCAAACCCTCCCCACCCTCCTACTTAGGAAAGAATCTAAGTAGCTTGTTCAAATACACACTATTAACACTACGTTGACCAGTCATGAATAAACTTGTTTTCAAGGCCAAACGTTAATGACCAGTAAGTAATGAGTTAACTCCTCTTTGCACTCACATTAGCTTATGCAATCTTTAAAACTCAGTAATATAGTATTTTGTAAAAGCTTTCTTGATCATGTTTGATCATGTTTATTATAAAAAATAATTTCTAGATATGTTTTATCACAATTTAGTATCGCAAAAATTTCAAACATGATGCATCACAATGTTGAAGAATTTTTTAATGCATTATACACAAATGCTTTGAATGACTTTGAAAAACATAATAGTGATTGGGAAAGGATAGTTTATCAGAAGATAGTTAAAATGGTATAAAATAGTATTCTTTTTGATCAATTGTGCTTTTACTGTAACTACAATTTACAAAATAAAATGGAGTATGAACAATTTCTACTAGAACTAGCTAGGGAATGGATAACCAATGATTCAAATGAATGGAGCACACAACCTGGCACTTCCTCCAGTACCTCTAAAGGGCTTCTTCCAAAGAATCACCTTTCAAGCTTTTAGGAAAACTTTGAGAACATGTTTTGCCACTGAAAACCCTATAATAGCAGAGAAGCACCAACAATAGTGTTTTGCCTGTTGTACGCAGGGTTGCTATGAGTCGGACACCAACACTATGGCACCTAACAACAATATAGACCATGTTTTAGAAAAGATAGTCACTGGTGTAGAAAAGAATCCCACTAGAGCATGTAAAGTATGTTCTTCAAAAAGCAAGCAGAGTGAACCTAGATATATTTGCAAAACCTGTTGTATACCATTGTATATTAGGAGAATGCTGTACAGTTTATCAAACCAAAAAAAAGATTAAGTTATATAGAAGATATGTACAAAGTTTCATTTCAATACATTATGTATAAATAAAGCATTCTGAAGTTAATTTAGATTGTTTCAGTTTTATATTCAATTAAGGAAAAATAGCTGATGACATGGAATAACTTTTGCATAAAACTGCTGGTCAACGACGTGTTAACATCTGACAGTGGCAGGTGAAGAGATAAGAGATATGAGAAATGGAATGTAATTTATATCTTCCTACCAACCCAAGGGGCTGGGATTTAGCTCAGTTGATAGAGCACTGCACTGCAGTCTCTGAGGTCCCCGGTTCAATTCCCAGCACCACAAAAATGGGAGAAGGACCTGGCAATCCACCCCCAAGGCAATCCCGAAACAGCCATTGAAAACCCTATGAGGGTCGCTATAAATCGGATACTGACTTGACGGCACCTAACAACAACAACTACCAACCCAAACATTCCTATATGGTAATGTTTTCTACCATCTTTTTGTTGTTGTTGTTTGCAGTACTGGGGGTTGAACCCAGAGCCTCATGCTTGCATGCTTTTACAAGTGCTGGACCACTGAATGGCACACCAGCCCATTGTTTTACTTTTTGAGACAAGGTCTTGCTAAATTACATAGACTACCTCTGGTCTCGAATTTGCGATCCTCCTGCCTCCGCCTCCCCAGCTGCTGGGATTACAGGCATGCACCACCACGCCCGGCCCGGCTCTCTTCAATCTTAATTTAGCTTTTAGCAACAAAGATTTAAGCCTTTCACTATGTGCTAGAAGGCCATCAAGTTATTTTTAACGTATTCTAATTTTCAAAAATATTCAGATGGGTACTACTATTCCCATCTTACAGATGGAGAAACAGGCACAGAAGTTGCCCAAGATCTTTAAAGGATTGGTGTTGCTAGGTGCTGTTGAGTTTAGTTGGGTCCAACTCATAGCAACCCTATGTACAACAGAACAAAACACTACCTGACACTGTGCCATACCTGGTACCATTGTCAGTGCTTCTCTGCTATTCATAAGGTTTTCCATGGCTGATTGTTTCAGGAACAGGCTACCAGTTTCTCCCACGCCTACAACACCCATTATTCCCAGGCAGTCTCCCATCAAGTACTAACCAGGCCTGACTCTGCTTAACTTCTGAGATCTGATGGATGGTTTAAAACAGTATACCTAAGTGTACTATATTTTAAAAGCTTTTTCCTAACTATAGATTTTTCAGAACTAGAATGTTTTCAGTAGGATTTGTGAAAATTTTTAGTACATTCACTTCCATATAATGTACTACAATATCACTGAGTATCACTGAATCAAATGTCATTCTTTCATTATCTTTTTTCTAGTCTAATCTGCATCTAAATACTGGCTAGTCTATGATGATTGTGTGAGTGAGACAGTGTTTCATCATTATTCATTAAATTGTACATTTATATTTTGTTCACATTTCTGTATCGTGTTTTTCTTTCTTTTTTTTTTTTTTTTGTGGTCCTGGGGGTTGAACCCAGGGCCTTGTGCTTGCATGCTCTTCAAGTGATGGACCACTGAGCTGCACCCCCAGTCCATTTTTTTACTTTTTTTTTTGAGACAGGGTCTCACTTAGTTACGCAGACTGCCTCTGGTCTTGAACTTGCAATCCTCCTTCCTCTGCCTCCAGAGCCACTGGGATTACAGGCGTGCGCCACCCCCACCGGCTATATTGTTTTTTACAACTAAAATAATCTTAAAGGTATAACAATAAATAAAAAACGACTACCGAAATTTCACAAAGGAAATTAATAACTAGAAGGAAATTAGTAACTGGAGAGAACTTACGGATCACCAGCCCCTGATAAATCTGTTCCATTTTCTTCATAATCTGGAAAAAAGTCCTCTCTTTCAAGTAACTCCTGATATTTCTCTTGGTAATCTGTAAGACAGTAACAAAAACTAAATGTTGGAAAAAATATCATGAAATGTACAATTGCATGAAAATTCTTCATATTATGGCTTTTCATTTAAGTAGACCAATGTTTAAATGGCAGTTAACTCCCAATTATGTAAAATAGCTTTCATAAAACTTATATTCTAGTTGGCATGCTTTTTCCCCCTGCATGTTCACAAATCTTAATTACATGCAATACTCTTCTAAATGTAAGTTGGAAATCAAAGCAACCATAACATATCTGCGTATATTCCACAGTTAGCATGTATGCTGTTTACATTCTCTATGCTACTATCAGACAACATGCTGGTTATATAGCTATTAGGGAGGAACACTTCCTTCCCATTTTTTCCTTTCACAAAGGAGATTTTAATCAAATACTTCTAGCTTCCAGGTCTCCCATTACTCTCCCACAAAGAGGTTAAAGTAATCTCTCTGGCTAGCAGGTAATGGGAACTGGTTCAATCCAATGAGGTTAATCTATCAAAGGTTCTGAGCACACAGGATTTTTTTCTATTACCTTCTCTTGGAGTTTGGGTATGGAAGCTACTTGGCAAATATTACAGCTCTGCCAACTTTCCCTGGTTTGAGTCTCCCCAGGTGATACAATTTGGTCTTATAGCTCTCTACCTGCCAACTGTTACTGGCTGTTACCTTTGTCAGATTAGCATGTCTATATAGAGTCCTTATCTCCGAATAATAAAATGGATCACTGTGTCTTAAACATTTTTATTAGTAATTTTTAATGTACAACTTAATGGGTCTCATTATGACATTTCCATACATGCATTTCATTGTATATTGCTCATGTTAACTTCCCAACCCTTACCCTCTCGTGACCCTCCTCTTGCATCCCCTCGCTCCCCACAAATGATCTCCTTTCTACTTGCATGTCTTTTTTGTGGGTATATCTATAAATGTACATCCTGATTTTCCCACAAGGGCAACATACATGATATTTTTTTTCTTTTCTCCTACTATCCTTTCCCCCTCCCCCTTTTCTTTAGTCCATTCTTTTTCCCTACTTAGGTCCTGTCTGCTTTCATGATCTGTATGTTTTAATAATGAATATATATTAAAGTTTAACATCCACGTGAAAGAAAGCATGCAATGTTTATCTTTCTGGGTCTGGCTGAATTCACTTTAAATGATGTTTAGTGCAGCGTTATTCACAATAGCCAAGATATACAATCAACCTAGGTGTCCATCAACAGATGAGTGGACACGGAAATTGTGGTATGTATATATATTACATATATACCATGGAGTTTTATTCAGTCATAAAAAAGGACAAAATCATTGCATTTGTTGGAAAATGGGTGGAACTATAGATTGCATTTGCTGGAAAATGGATGGAACTATAGATTATCATTTTAAGCAAATTAAACCAGATAAACATCACATGCTTTCTCTTATATGTGGATGACAGACTTCAATATACTGTCTTAAGTATTTAAGTTACGTTAAAGTTAGTTTTTTTTAATTTATAAATGTTAGTGGGGCACAGAGTAATACGTCCTTTGATAGATCCATTATGCAACTGTAAATCAGTTTTGCTTATACATCCATCACCTTACATATTTTATAGAATAGGATGAATGAAAAGAAAAATGGTAGGAATTTTAATTAATATGTCATGAACAGAAGTCACTTCAAATTTTAAAAGGATCATATAATTACTAGGTAAAGACCATGTTTTCATAAAACTGTCAGTCTCTATAAAACGCTAAGCTTGACAACTCAGAGGCAAATTTTAACTATGAGACCTTCCTATTATAAATGCGTGTTGTTGCTAGGTGCCACCAAAGGGGTCCCACTCATAGCAACCCTCAACAGAGTTTTCAATAGCTCATTGTTTTGGGATTACTTCCTGGGTGGATTGTCATATCCCTCTCCTGTTTTTGCAGTGCTGGCAATCAAACCTGGGTTCTCACAGAGTGGAGTGCAGCAAAGCACTCTACTAAGCTAAACCCCAGCCCCCATAAATGTCTGAGGTACTAGCATACATCCTTTCAAATGTATGCAGCTTACAAAACCAAGCCATCAGATGAAAAATGAGAATGAACTGAAAGCCACCCATAAGCTCCTGCCACTAGGAGGCTAACAGATGGTGCTAGTCTCAGTAACCAAGAGGTTTGGATTTAAAAACATTACAACATCACAAAGCAAGGTCTGGGTGTAGAACAGGAAGATGGAATCCATGCTCCACACTCATGCACAAACCTTGGGACCCTCACCAGCCTTATATCTTAAGCAAAGGGAGCGCCAGGAAAAACAAATCCAAAACATGGCGAATTAAGATAGCAAGAGAGCTTCAGTTGTAGGGAGAAATTGGGAGGAAACTGGCAAAAACCCCCAAACTGGGAAAACGGCTAAATCTAGGGAAAATGAAAGTAACTTGGTTGGACGTTTGTACAAAACCCTTCACAAAGCCCCCCAACCTGATTGGATAATTGGACTCAAAGCTGATTTGCTCAGGCCATTCTGTGGGCGAACTATATAAGGTGGTCGCTAGCCCTTTTCCCCTTTTTCGCGGGGATCTTCGACAACCAACAAGGAAAGATCCTTCTTTTTCGCCCAAACTGCCGATGAGGAAATAGCTCTCTCCGCTCTCTTGCGCGGACCTTTGGTAAAGAAAGAATGCTCTCCCCGCTTCGACTGTCAACAAGGAAAAGAACTCGCCAGACCACCAACATGGAAGCATCTGCCTGTGAGGCAGTATAAGAGCTACTAGCACTTAAACCTGTACACTTTGGGTTTTCTCTCTGCCCTGATAAGGGCAGAGAAATAAAGAGCTGTGTTTGTCCCCTCAAGGCAAAAGTGCCAGAGGCTTTTGTTTTCTCTCATCTCCGCTGACGCATCCCAAGGGCCATCCCGAGGGCGCAGGAGTCAGCACCCCTCACCCGAGGGTCCCTAGTGAATTGTGTTTAGTATCTGTGTGCTTGGCGGTGCCACCTGTCCGAACATCCAGGCAGGACTGGGAGGCACCCACCCCACACTCAGTTGTCTGCCTGACTTTAGAGTGGTGTTGGGACACTCTGAAGAAATGGATTACTCAGTGTGTAACACTGGCACTATACCTCAAATTTCTACTGACAGCATGACGAACCCCTATGACCAAAAGAGAAAAACTTGTTCTAAGTCAGTACCTCTTGGCAGCCCCCAGCAGAAGCAAATCTAAAAGCATTTTGGATAGAGGTACCTACAACCCACATCAAACTAAGAAGTGTTTAATCGAAGAAAAACAGTTAAAACATTAAATCATTCATATAGAGCCATAATATATGTACCTCAACTTCAAACAGTTTATGGGGGGAAAGAAGTGTGTAGAGACAGCACAAATGATAAAGCAAACTGAGTAAACCATTAAGGAAAAGTACATCTGAATAAAGGGTAGATAGATATTCTTTGTATAATTTTTTACTTTTACTTTTCTGTAAGTCTGAAATAATTTCTGAATAAAAGTTAAGATAGTTAATATGAGCTTCAACAAAAACATCAGGACACAAACAATTTTGTGTGGGAATTAGAAATAAAAGCTGTTAGAACTAAGAATAAAAAAGTAAGCACATATAAAATGATGAGAAAAGGATTTGAAACTCTGAAAAAAAGTCAAGATAATTTGAATAAAATGTGAAACAGAATTCAGCTTGAGAAAAACTAAATTTTCCGACAGAAAAGTCACTATAGATGGTAGGATTAAACACATTAGACAAAAGATGAAGAACAAAGACTCAATGAATCAAGGTAGTTCAAACAATACACGAGGGGGAAATCTGTTTTTGTTTATGAGATAGTGTTGCTATGTTGCCCTAGGTTAGGTTTATTGTTTTTTGTTTTTGTTTTTTGCAGTACTTTGGGAGTTGAATCCAGGGCCTTGCACATGCTTTTCAAGCACTTCATCACCGAGCTGCACCCCTAAGCCCATTTTTTACTTTTTATCTTAAAACAGGATCTCACTAAATTATGCGGGCTGCTTCTACTCTCAAAGCTGTCATATTCCTGCCTTGGCCTCCCGAGTCACTGGGATTACAGAAGTGAGCCACTGTGCTGGTCTTGAACTCCTGGGCTCAAGTGATCTTCCCACTTCACCTCCTAAGTGGCTGAAATCATTGGCATGTACCATTGCACATAGCTAAGTTGGAAGATTTGTCTTAGCAGACATACCAAGGGTTACATAATAATAATTAAGAATATGGTACTAGGATAGGAAGACAGCCTAACAGAAGATCCACATGTACACAGTACATGGTATATATCACAGGGGACTTTTTATACATAAGAGAGGAAACCTGACTTAAAGGAGCTGTTACTGAGACTATGAAAAAATATTTAGCTCTTACTATATCCCCTATATAAAAATTAGCAGGTAGATTAAAGACCTAAATGTGAAAAGCAGTAATATTTTTAGAAAAAAATGTAATATGATAGTGGTTAAATAAAATCACAGAAAGTACAAACAAGACTGATCAATCTCATGTACATTAAAACTTAAAGCTTCTACATGACAAGACATGGAAAACAAAATGGAAAGGGAGCCACATACTGAGAGAAGATAAATGAAACTCTTAGTTGACCAAGATCACTTTTTTCCTAGATTATGTAAGGAATTACAAATGAGTAAAACAAATGATCTAAGCTCAATATGAGTAAGAGTCCAATTCTCAAAGGAAGAAATCAAAAGGTCAACAGAAACAAGAAATTAAACATTACTAGTCAATAAAATAAAGAGATAGAATTTCACATAATCAGACTAATAAAAATTAAGTCTGACAAGTGTTGCCAAGGCTGAAAAGCAGGAACCCTCCTAAGCTGCTGATGGGAATATAAAAAGGCACCATTGCATTAGGAAGCAATTTAGCAACATTCGAAGTTGAAGATGCTCACAATCCGTAACTCAATTCTATTTTCTTACTCTAAAGAGGAGCTTTTGTGCTAGGGGCACATGACCGTCAATGCCTGCTATTCAGGGGAAATCAATGGAAAAATCCCAACCATAAGCTGGTTGTAGTTTGTACCAAATAGGAAGAATTTCCCTTGTTCATCTTATAGTCCCATCTATTACAATTAAAGCAATCTTTCTATAAATGACACTTCTGGGATGGGAAGTATAAAACAAAATATTAAGAGTAAATAAATACAAATGGCTGCCTTTAACTGAGTCTTCCAATCTTTAACAGTTAGAGTGACAAGACATTATACAGAGTCAAACTTCCACCTGAAATGGCTCAAGTGGTCACTGTAAAGAATATTCTACGTAAAATAAACTTTTATTCTAGCATTTTAGAATGCTGTAAACATATCAAGAGGCTACCATTTTATACTAGTGAGGAATGGTTTTATGCAATTTACTGCTTTACCAAAAATACGGGTAAGGGAGATAGCTATAAGACAACATACCTGGATCAGCTGCAGTGAAAGGAACACCATCAGATGTATAAAATGTTGGCTCATTCTAGAATAAAACAGTGATAAAAATATAAAATCATTTCAAAATTAATTTTTTACAAGTAACATTAATTAGCTCAGCACGGCTGATGTCTCTCATCTGCCTGTGATCAGACATGAATAAGCAAAAAAAACCCTAACTTCCCAGCAGCTACTTCATTTCACTGGGAATATATATATGGTTTTTAGATATTTGCTATATTAGCTTACCTTGTAGTTCTAACCTGCCACCTAGTGTCTGTCACATTCCTGGTGAATTGTAATTTAATGTTGGCTTACTTTTAGCTGTTTTTCCCCTTCCCTACAATTCTTTTAACAATTTCCAAGACTGAAGTTGTGGTCATGTCAGAAGCTACAGGGGATCATTGGCCTGGCCTGCCAGCCACTTTTACTTTCTTATTTTACTCTGGTACAACATGCAAAGTAAAATCTGATATGCAGGACTTTGGTTATTAGCATACCATAAAGTAGTTAGGATCATTTTCAGGGGTTGCTTCTCTGTATGTTGAAGTTGCATGGACTCTACCCCAGTTACTTGACCGGAGTTCTACAAGTTTCAAGAGCATCTGCTTTACATCTCTGTAGACAAAAGTAAAAAATGAGTTAACATGCATCCACCATAAGAATTATTGGACTCTAAAGTACTTCAGACTCCAAAAACTTATTTTCTAAATTTAACATGTACAATAATGCTTTTTCTAGACACTTCTTATAATAAGTACACCTTTTCTTTTAAACTGGTACTAGGGCGCTGAATCCAGGCTACTCCACCACTGACTTATAACCCCAGCCTGTTTTTAATCTTTTATTTTGAGATAAGGTCTCACTAAGTTGCACAGGCTCTCTATGGCCCTGAACTTGTGATTCTCTTGTCTACCCCTCCCAAGTCACTGGGATTACAGGCATCCACCATGGCACCTTATTTTTATTTGATAAAAACAGGTTTGGGCTGGGATTTAGCTCAATTGGTAGAGCAGCAGCGCTGCACTCTCTGAGGTCCCGAGTTCAATTCCCAGCACCGCAAAAATGGGAGAAGCGCCTGGCAATCCACTCCCAAGGCAATCCCGAAACTGTCTGCCATTGAAAACCCTATGAAGGTCATGACTATGAGTCAGATACCGACTCGATGGCACCTAACAACAACAACAACAAAAACAGCTTTGAAATGTATTTCACATAATTATGACTACATGGTCCTTAAAGGAAACAATTATCCTTCAAACATTTGCCTTTTACTACACTTATGGTGGTTTTTTTACACAAGTATTTGTTGAACACTAAAGTCTCCATCATTGTATTGTTCATCAGACCTTTATTTTACTACAGGAAATTCTTAACTTTTCCAACTTTAAATGTAATAACTAGTGAGAAGCCATAGGTAAGATATATACCTTTAAAGAAAATATTTCTGAAGATTGATCTGTAAGATTTCAATTAGTCTGAAGAACAATAGCAGATTGAAAACGAGCCCAAAGAAAAAGCAAATTGAGATCTACTGGCTTCTTTTCCTACCTGCTACAGTTTGCATCTAGGACAACATTTTCAATTCGCTGAATAATTTCTTCCATGTCAGTCTTTCCTTTTTCCTTCCAAGCATCTTCCAAAACTGAACCTGTCAGCTAAAGCAGCAGGTGTCAGTAAAATAAGGAATTTAATAGTGTAGAAATTCTAACAAGATATTTGCAGCAGTTCAAGTAATCTTTAAGATGAATTTAGCAGGTTAAATATTTCTAATTATTTTCTGCCTACCAGCTAATAAAAAAAAAAGTTGAGGGTCTTCCTTTTCACTAAATGGATTGACACAGTGCCTCCAACAATGGGCCTGAACATAAAAAATACCATGTGCCTGGCACAGAATGGCAGAGTGTTTTGTTCTGTTGTACACAGGGTCACTATGAGTCAGATCTAACTCGAGGGCACCAAACAACAATAACCAACTAATATTCCAAAACTTCTAAACCACAACCAGCTTAAAAACTTAAAATTTTGAATTCGTTTATGCATTATACATACTTTCTCTCATCTAAATTATAAGCTAAATGAACAGTTAAGTTTAAAAAAAAAAAGTAAAACTGACCTTCAGTAATTTTACTGCACAAATTAAGTTGTCATCCACAGGATTAGAGAAGAGCGCATTCAGCAGTTCACGTAGACCAACCTGAAGAATATCTGCTCTTGTAACCTGCCCATTTGTTCCTTTGATCTTTCAGGACAGAAGAAAATTAAAACCAACAATACCCAAACATACTAGGTATATATATGGTCTAACAAAGTGTTAACAAAATAATTGTATATATATTTGGTACTGAGGATTTGAAACCAATACCTCAAGCATGTTAAACAAGCACTCCACCACTGATCTGCACTCTCAGTCTCACCACCATTTCATTCCTTTTTTTTTTTTTTTTAATTCTGAGACAGGGTCTAAGTTGTGCAAGTTGCCTCTGGCCTCTAATGCACAATCCTCCTGCCTCAGCCTACAGAGTAGCTGAGATTACAGCGAGTGAACCCAGCACACTCACAGGAACACACACTCGTAACTTCACAGAATTAATTACAGTTACTCTATATGCAAATAAGACCACTAATAAAACTATAAGCTATAGGTAAAATTTAATTTCCACTGATCAATATAACATGGTCAGGACAATTTATGTCTACTTTGACACTACTGCTTCATAAAATATGCTTTAATTTAAGCTATCTTTTTAACCAAAGTATTTTAATCTGCTTTAACAGTACTTAAAAAGGCTTTTCTGCATTAGAATTGTATACAAATCTATCTCATCTGCTAGAGAAATTTAAGGAGCAAGATATATGCCTTAACTTTATATTCCCCATAGACCTTGCATCATTATTTCCACATTGTTGTCAGGCGCCACCAAGTCATATCCGATTCATAGCGACCCTCATGGGGTTTTCAATGGCTGATTGTTTCCGGATTGCCTCGTGAGTGGACTGCCACGTCCTTCTCCCATTTTTGCAGTGCTGGAAATTGAACCTGGGACCTCAGAGACTGCAGAGCGGCACTCTACCAACTGAGCTGAATTCCAGCCCCATATTTCCACATAAGAAATGTTAAATGGCATTCTTAACATGACTTCATTTAAAGCACACTTTTAATTGGTGCTCTTATTTTGGTTTATATAAAAATGAGACTGAAAAAGAATAGGGCATTAAGTTTTCTTTGTGGTTAAAAAAAAGGATAATGGACACTGGACCAGACAAAGAGTTTTTAGATAAATTGACAGAGATGCACATTTGATGGTAGATTCATCTGTCTACTGATCTTTGTGATGTTATGGTGTTTATACTATTAAATTTTCAAATAAGGGTTTAAGAAGGTATAAATCTATGTCTAGGATTCACTAATCAAAAAAAAAAAAAAGCCATTTCATAGTAAATGCAGCACTTATGTTAGCTACTAACGACCATACACTCAAGTGTATCATCTAAATTCAACCATGGTCAGCTACAAATTTGTACAAATACATTTTATGTGGAAAATTAATATATATAAAATAGGACCAAAAAAGAATTATTCTTAGAGGGAAGGAGGACTGAGATGTTGGTCAAAGAACACAAATTTCAGTTACGAGTAATTTCAAGAGGTCTGCTGTACGTTATGATCATACTTAATAATATATTGTATACTTGAAAACTGCTGAGAGGAGATTTTAAGTGTTCTTACTATAAAAAACACATGCGGTAATGCCCACGTTAAACAGCTTGATTTAGCTATTCCACAATGTATCACCATGAATATTTTTAGTTTAAAAAAATAAAAAATGCTTTTAAAAATTATTCTGGGTGAATTAGGGTGAAACACTGTAAACTCCAGTCTCCTCTTTACTCAAACTTTCGTGCTTTGCAGAGTAAGTTGCTTTGAGTTGCCATCTGAAAATCAACATACTAAATTACTATTATTTATTATGCAAGGATTCAAAGGTATTACTACTTCTCGAAAGCTTAAATTCACATGTAAACTACAGATTCTTAAGTAAAAAAAAACTTATAAAAACTAGTAATTACTTTGCTATATCTTTCATTTGAGCAGAACATACACACACATGCTCCATTAAAAAACAATTAAGTACTGAAATATTTTCTTTCTTTCCAATGAGCCCCACTTACCTTTTATTTTTTTCTCCTAAAAGACAGTCTCACTATGTAGCTTTGGCTGGCCTCAAACTCATGATTCTCCTGCCTCAGCCTCCCAAGGGCTGGGATTATAGGGGTGTGCTACCACACCTAGTTCATTTCACTTTTGATGTTGCAAAAGTATAGTATGAGCAAAAACTCCTCAATTATGATCAGTTTATTTGTTTGGGCCTTGTTAGTACTTAACAACAAAGCGTTCTCACCTCCAGGTTAAGATAAAGTTCTCCCAGAAAGAGTACAAATGCATGAAACCGTTTCCGAGTCACTTCATCCCCTTTTGCGGCTTGATCTTTAACTTCATATTCAGTCCGACATCTAATAAAGACATCATCTTTTATAATTTCACACTTCTTTGTCTTTTTAAATAGTCAAACAAGATGACAATTTGTCAGTTTGCTTGTCTATAGCAATAGGGGCAACCACAATGACTCAATGCCTTGATTTTCCTTAATAATTAAGAAAAAGTATTCCCATATATTGTAGAAACATTTACATCACCTTTTTATACTAAGATCCCCAGCTTTAAGAAACCAATAGGAATAGCTGAAATTAATACTATCAAGTTTGTAATGCTTAAGCAACCTAGGTTTTATGAAGTTTAGAGCAGAATGACACCATAAAGGAGAAAAAGCCTCATTTTTATGCTTTATAGGTTTTTTGTTAAAGCACTGCTTTTATCCTAATTGTTTCTGAAGTTATCTATTTAATATAATAACTTTGAAATGGATCTTAAGATATATACGGCTTCCAACTAAACTGAAAATGACTATACATATCTGAGAAGTATTACAGTGAGGGAAACTCCCCAGTTGAAACCACAAAATACCGGGTAATTAATTTGGTTTCTTAATTCCAAAGGAGACTAAAGGCATAAAGTAAATGACTTTCCTTTGCTTTATTTTCCCCTAATTTGGCCCAAGTCTTTCACAGGAAACAAAAAGAAATCCTTTTAGAGCTTACACACACAGTTCCTACAAGCATCTTTAGCAATCACAATAAGCCTGTCACTGCCTTTGTAAGTGAATTTTGGTGTTAACTACTGTTACTAAAAGTTACTGTTACTAACACTGGTTAATAACGAAAATATCAGTTAAGTAATGTCAATCCAGCTATCCAAGCAGTTCTTGGCTGCTTTCTGTTCCCTTACTTCACAGGTAAGAGTTTTGATGGAACAACCTTTTTCTGTTATAAAACCCTATGTTCATTAGGTTGTGTATTAGGACATGATGAGGTATGTGTAAAAGTAAATCTCTACCCGTGTACATGGTTGATTGTCTAGGTGAAAGACCCTAAACCTTTTATAGTTAACCTCTTTCTATCTTCCTCTCCCCCCCCACACACACAGTAATAGGAGCTTGATCAAGGGCCTTGCACATTCTAGGCAAATGCCCTACCACTTAACTACATGCTCACTCTTCTTTTTTTTTAAACTTTGAGACAGGGTTAGGCAGGCTGCCTTTGGCCTCAAACTCCTGATCCTTCTGCTTCAGCCTCCCAGGTTGCTGGGATGATAGGCACACACCATGGCACTGGGCACCATTTTCAATTATAAAAGTAATATGTGTTTATTTTTGAAAGGTAAAAACAAAACAAAAAAAAGATCAAAGTTGTTCCCAATATAACTATAACCAAGAGATAACTGCTATGAAGAGAACTTCATTCTGTTTTTTTCAAAGTATATGTTTCTAAATGAGGTAGAGTTATGCTCTGCTTTCCACTTATGTCATTAACATTTCTCCAAATTAGTGTCTTTGACAGTATTATGGTACTACAGAAGTGCACACAGGGGTAAAGATTCCAAGGAAATTAGAAGAAAGGTTCTCAACCACAGTTAGACAACAGCATCACTTGGACAGCTTTAAAAACCCACACCCACCCTCCACCCTCAGTCCAATTACACTGGAGTTTCCAAGGTAGGAGCAGGGTCTCACACTTAAGTCTCTAGGTAACTGGAAGGCACAGCTAGGGGACAGAAGCACTGGGGAATATAATAGGGAGGCTTTCTGGCATCCTATCCCCTAAAAGTATTCCTTTTTAGATCTGTCCAGAAGCTATAATTTGCATTTCATTAAATATAAGGATACTGTTTTTTTAAAATAACTATCATTTATGTTTTTCCACACTGTAGTTATCCAGAACCATTCAACATATTTTTATTAAGATACTGGTCTTTTTCTTACTCATTCCGAAGAGGTGTCTTTTTTAGTGTTAAATAAAAGAGCTCATTGCCATAAAATTTCCTATTTTTACTTTATACAAATTTAGGACTTCTCCCAAGTGTTTTGATTTATATGTAACTGAATTTGCAAATCTCATTCTAGGTCATATAGATATACTGTCTTGCTTAAAAGAGCTTTACCAACCCAGTATTTTTATTTAATTCTCAATTTTCCCCCAATTATTCACTGTTTCACTTTTGAGTCTTTGATGTGTTTAGAACTTAATTTGACATAAGGAATGAAACAGAAAACCTTTTTTCTTTTTTTCCTGAATGGCTGTCCAGTTATGCTACCAGCACAATTCATTTTTTACATTTACATTTGGTTTTTTAATATTTTTTACATTTATATGTATTTGAAGTACCACCTGCATCAAAGCTTAATTTTTAAGTGTCCCTGTGTCTAATTTTTAACCACACATGGTGTATTTCATAGCCATTAGTTTATGGGGGCTTTTTTTGGTGCTAGGTATTGAACTCAGGGCCTTGTGCACGTTAAACATGTGGTCTACCACTGACTGAGCTATACCTCCAGCCCCATTAGAAGTTTCTTTAAAGAATTAATGGCCAGGCTGGCACGTTGGCTCATGCCTATAATCCCTATGACTTGGGAAGCAGAGGTAGGAGGATCACAGGTTCAAGGCCAGAGACAGCCTGTGTAATTTAGTGAGCCCCTGTCTCAAGATTAAAAATGGGTTGGGGGTGCATCCCAGTAGTAGAGCACTAGCAAAGTATATGCAACAGCTGGGTTCAACCTCCAAATTACATACACGCACATGAAAATAAAAACAAAACAGAAAACCCACAACCCTAATGGACAAAAGATAGTAAGCTTGAAAATAACCTTATTACTGAAGACAACTCAAAAAAAACTAGTTTTCATTGGTTTATGAATTCAATACCATCTCCGAAATATCTAACAATACTAACACACTAATTCAAACACTGATTCTAAAGTTTACTGGAGAAAAAAAGCACAGTAAAGAAAACACCAGAGGAAAGAATGAAGAACTAATTAGACCGGGTATTTAAAACATATAAGCTTTTTTATAGCTATTATATGGCAATTACAAGGAAGAAAACAAGTGATAAGTGGCATATAATGACAGTCCAGATTTAACATTCAAGTTTAGAATCCAGTATGACGACGGTGGTAGTTCAAATCAACTGGGAAAAATGAATTATTCATTTTTATTTTAATTTAAATAATAACTCTCAAACCAAAAACTGCCAAAGTACTCAGAAATACACAAGCAATCATTTTGAAGATCTTGGGAAAGAAAAGGTTTCCCTAAATACAAAACCAAAAGCAGAGACCATTATAGAAAAAACACTGATATATTTGACCACAAGCTTTTAATTATTATGCAAATAAGAATGGTCTGTCCTATAGTCAGTCCCCTGCAACTTCCTATAATGTACAGTCTTTGGGAAAGAGGAATGGACAAATTCTAGTACATTTAAAAGTAGTTTTCCTTTAATTTCACATACACACTGACCTTTGTAGTAGTAACTGGCGAAAGTTGCCACTCTGTGGGCTAATTGTCAGATGATGGGACAGGTAATTACACAGGCGAGCTCCCATATAAGAGAAATTTGGGATAGACGTGGCCTTTTAAAAAGAAAAGTTTTGAATAACACAGACACATTGTTATTAATGCAAACACTTACCAACATTTTAAAGAGAAAAAACATTTTGGCACCCAAAACTAACCATACTTACAGGAAAATATCTAAGTCTTTTGTTAGGCATAAGGAAACTTAATTATTTCACCCTCCCACCCAAACTTTCACCAAGAAAGCAATTAGACAATGTCTAGTTTTGCAAAAATACACATAGTACCCAACTATATGGTAACAATTATGAATAAGAACAGCTGCCAAACTATTGATCAATGTTGCTTCTCAGGGGCAAGATAGCACAGGCTTTGATGTCTAGCAGTCCAGAAAGATTCCCAGGTAACCTGTTTTGTGACATGGGACATCAATCACTAAACCTCTTTGAGCTTCAGTCTGATTCCTAAAGATGTGATTAATAGTATGTGGCACAAGAAGCTAACACATAAAACACACCAAAAATGCTTAGGGTAAAGGGAAAATAAAAATAGCTGAGGGAGAAAGGAAGACAGGAAGGAAGAAAGGGAGGGAGAAAGGGAGAGAAGAAAGGAAAGAAAAAGAATGAGAAAACACTACATATTAAAGATTGTGTGATGTAGCTAAAGCAGCGTTCAGGAAATTTAATTTCAGTCGACATTTTAAAAGAATAGCAGAGAACACAGTTTACCACCTAACAGTAGAAAATACAAAATTAAGAAGAGACCTGACAAAATCAAATGTAATCAACCACAGACTCTAGATGTAACAAATGGCCTGAAGCCTCTCCAACCCCGTGTTGGACCTACTTACTAACATGGTAACCTTACCCAACTTACTTAACCTCTTTGTTCAGGTATATATAAAAATGAAGTGTATTATCTTTCAACTATTGAGAATTAAATGGGTTAAATATATATGTGAAGTGCTTACCATTTCCAAGCATATAGCTATCATGTTTTTATCTCTCATTATGTTCTTGCTCACATGTGACTCTATACATCTCACAAAGAAGACTGATTTCTCCTCATAATTATATATACTTAAGAGTTGAAATTCAAACTTTTACTCTTCCCATTACTGGCATCTGTACCTGCACCCCAGTTTTAGTCCCACAGACAACCACTTCCAATTCTTTGATCTGAAAAGATTTTAACCACTGTTTCTCCATGCCACATGATTTTTCAGTTTAAATGTTACTACTTATTAGTGTCTCACTACGAAAATGAGATTTTTAGCTTTCACTCTGCTCAAGCCACTCAATTCCATTACTTCCCATTGCTTTCACCTACAAACATGACTTTTTTAAAAGGTAGGGTCTCATCCTATAGTCCAGGCTGACCTCAAACTCACTATCTAGCCCAGACTGGCCCTGCACTTGCAATCCCCCTGTCTCAGCCTCTCAAAGTGCTAAAATATGATTTTTTGTGTTTCCATTTCTAGCTGACCCATGTGTTACATCATTTTTTCCTTTTTGAACACTGTTTTCCGTAGACTGATTCAGTCTTTTCTACTTTGTCTTTTATAGATTTTCTCTTTGATTTATCCTTCAACTCACTACAGTGTAAATTTATTCCCAGTATCTTCAAATACAACAGGTATGCTCATCTTACTAGAGAAATCTTTCCTAGTACCTTCTGACCTATTCCAGTGAAGCCTGGCTGCTCTAGGCCAGCTTTGCTTGTAGCTATTGTCATGAGATCTCTCATCATCTGGATAATCAGTCTCGTAGAATTCCCCATTCCCTGGTTCCCATGTCTTTGCCCTTGGCTCAATTCTTCTTTTTGGCAGAGTACCTTCTCTGTTAACTTCTTTAAAAAGTTACAATAAAACTCTAAACTAGCTACCGGGTGAAAAAGAGCTAGACAGTCTAATTTTTTAAGATTTTTAGGCAATCTTTTTAGCCTCATTTCAACCTTTTGGAGATTCTGCACCATAAATCAGGGTGATTCTTAGCTTTCCCCACTGGTTTAGAACTCAACTTTAGATCTACCAAGTCAGTTACCACTCACCCATCTGCTTTCTAGTCTTCAAAATTGGGCTTTTATCATCTTTCTTCTTCTTTGTTCTTATGGGTCTCTGCCTTTTAAAAATTCTTGTACTGTCATTTTAGTGGTGTTTGAGGAGGGATCAAAGTTGAATGTGTACATTTAATCTGCCATCTTTTACATTAGATCCTCTTCTGTTAGCTGCTATGAGTTGATTTCCATAAATTACTTCAATAAAACTTAAAAGCTGTTGATAAACCTGTATAACAGGTCGATGTATCACTGATCACAAAATGTTAAAACTTTAAGTAATACTGAGTATATATCTGAAAACTTGGCTTTGAGACAATCACACAAATAATTGTAGCTTGCCAGGTTATAAACCCTCTACCCCACCCTGAGAAACTAAAATTAAGTAGCCTATTGGACAGCTGAAACTAAACAGAGAAATCAGAAAAGCAGAAAGAAATAAAGATATTCTTCCATTTTCTTACCTCATATTCCTTTTCAATCCATTTAGAGGCAGAAATTAAGAATCAGGACAAACAAAGCGGCTCTATTTTCCTAAAATCTCAGATATTTCCTAAAAGTTACTAATTGGCCAAGTAATCTTGGGGTCCAGTAACCATTCAGAGCAACTTGGGAAAGTACCCAAACAAAACATTAGGAAGGATGTAATCATCAGCTTCTATTATGATCACCCTTCCATACATTTGTAATTTGAGTTGCTCAGTTAGCAATGATTTACAGAACATAAAATTTGTATTTCTGTACATCTACTGTTTTCAGGCAGTCTCCCACTGACTTTAAAACTTTTTGTCTTAAAAAGCCAGTGTTGTCTACTGTGTTTTTCACCCTTAAGGGAGCATTAATGTGCCAGTAACCAATATGCTAGGATGAAAATTGAACACTGAATGACACAAAAATCTCAACTGAAAGACTTTCAAGAAATTAAGATGCAAATCCTTAAAATTTAAAGAAAAGTAAAGACAAGGAGAAATATTAAAACTCAGGACCATTTTTTCAGTCTGGCTTTTTTTAAAAAAAGGACTCATTTATGAGGCAAGAAAGCTCTCCCATAACTTTTTTCTCCTCCAATAATGCTACACAATTCAACACATAAGAAAAAATAACTATAGTCTGTTTTGTATATTGTTTCATGTCTTACAAAACAGTGGGAAGGGGGAAAAAGGTGTGATGTTTATGTAGTCTTCCTCATAAGAGCCCAAATCTACTTCTGTATGACTGCCTGTGTATAGGGAGCCTAAGCTATAGCCATGACACGTTGCCTGTACAGAGCTATGGCTTTGCTAGTCAGCTGGCAGTCCAGTTTGCATCAGATCACCAACTGAACGAATTTTATACAAGACAGACTTCAATGCTCCTATGAACCATAAAGGGTTAACAAGCAGGTGAAGGCAGGAACTTGGCCTCCCTTAAACAGCAGCCATCATTGGGCTTTAAGGAATCTACTGGGAGGTCACCCTATGCTATCAACCAACCTACCTGTTGGTAGATGAGTTCCACAAGTTCTTGCAAAGCATCATCTGTTGTAACCCAACCATTCAGGGTCTCTGCAAACTGCTCAATTTCAGTTTCAAAACTGCCAGGCTGCTCAGTAAGATGATTCAAAAAATCCTGAACATATTCTGAAAGAGTAGGATAATCCTCACAACCATCCTCATAGGATTCCTACAGATCAAAAAGAAAAAAAACCTTAATTCTTGCAACTGGTTAAAACAAGGATGCAGTGACTTTTTAAATTGAGATATCTCTCCCACAAATGATTTTGGTTTAAGGATCTTGCAGAGGATAATTTTAAAGAACATAACAAATTTTAAGTCCACTGAGCTTTCTTCCTTGCCTAATTAAAGTTTTATAACGTAACAAGAGAAAGGCTCCATTTGGCTGGATGAGGAATTGTCTTCTCAATCCTGACAAATATATAAAATGGCTAAGAAAATTTAAACAATTTCACTATAATACCAATATAAAAAATAATCTATTTACAGATAAACATCTAGGATTTGCTTTGAAATGAGAGGGAAGGGATGGGCCAGGGATACATAAACAAAAACAGTAACATCTAGCTTACTATTGAGACCATCATATTATTCTCTGTATCCTTGAAGATATTTGACAACTTCTATTGGGGGGGGGGGGCGGGAATCAAAAAACTCTGTAAGGTTTGTCATCTGTTAATCCCCAAGGCCAAGGAAATGCATTTAACTACTTAAGTATAAAACTTTATCATTGTGTAAATGGTGGGAGACTCTCTGACTGTGGCACACACCTGTTTCTTCAGCACTCAAGAGGGTAAGGCATGATGGTTTTGAGTTTGAAGCCAGTTAGGCAGCAAGACCTTGTATCAAACAAAGCAAAGAACCAAACAAAACTATAGGAGTGCTGAGTGCTTACTAAGTGCCAAAGACTGTTTTAGGGGCTGAGAGTATTGCCACGAATAAAGCAAATGAAGTAATCTTCTCTTATATTCCATCATGGAAGACACACTTCGGACACTGAAATACACTATAATACACCATGAAAGATATACCCAGGCGGAGTCTCAAGAGTCAACACCTAAACTGAGACAGAGGGGAAAAAATCCTTCCACACAAATACCTGAGGAAAGATATTCTATGTGGTGGGCACAAGAAGAATATAGGCCCCAAAGAGGTAGATACTTGATCTAGTACCTTTAAGAAAGAAAGACATTGGCTAAAACACAGAAAGTGAGGAAGGGATGGTGGCTAATGAGGTCAATGAGGCAAACATCATGTAGGGCTTTTGGGGGCCACAAAGCAGACTGGTTCTAAAGGCAGTAGAAAAAAAGAGTAAAGAGAGACCGTTGGAGCAAAAGATAATATATCAACTTAATTTGTGCTTGGTCACAAAGATAACTAAAACCTGTACCTTATCCTCTAGTTGTTGTTTAGGTGCCATCAAATCCTCTACACTATCCTCAAAATAACTGGCAAAGTCTTAAAACCCAACTTTGACACTGTGTATAAGGATTTTTATTGCCAAAAAATGTTTGACAACCTATAAACAAGGAATTAACTGTATTACTGTACATCCATATAGTAGACTATCATATAGCCAATTAATAAGATATAATTAACATGGATCAATCCATAAAAATCTCCAAGATAGTATGTCAGATGAAAATAATATATGGCTATATTTTGGTATAACCTAGTTTTTTAAGAAAGAAACTTACTTGTACAGGAAGAGAAAATTTCTGTAAAGACAAATAACGGACAGCAATACTTACCTCAGGAGTGAAGAATTATTTCTACTATAAATACTGATGCTTTATTATAAACTTGTGAAAGCAGGCCTAAGAATGCACATTAATGTACTTAATGGGAACTACATACATGTGTGAATTTTATAATTAAAAACTAGCCAGACACTGTGATATGTGTTTGTAATCCTAGCTACCTGGGAGGCTAAGATAGGAGAATTGAGAGTTCAATGCCTGAGGTAGCCTGTACACCTTAGGAAGACCCAATTTCGAATTAAAAAAAAAAAAAAAGGCAGCAGGGCTGGGGTATAGTTTAGTGCTAGAGCACTTGCATAGGATGCAAGAGGGGTTCAACCTCTAGTACTGTAAAAAACAAAAAAACCTAGTTTACATTTCTGATATAGATTCCATAAGACTTATGTATCCAATCATTAATGATAAGGAAACACAGAGCTGGGCACAGAGGCTCAAGTATATAATCCCAGCAATTAAGGAGGCAGAGGCAGGAGGATCACAGGTCTGAAGCCAGAGGCAGCCTGTATAACTTAGCAAGACCCTATGTCAAGATTTAAAAAAATTAAAAAATGGGCTGTTAGCGCAGCCCAGTGGTAAAGCATTTACAAAGTATGTGTGAGGCCCTAGGTTCAACCTCCAAGTACTGCCAAAAAAAAAAAAAAAAAAAAAAAGGCAGAAAGGCAAGTCTGCAGGCCTCAGTTGAAGCTACTTACTTCCTACTTCTATTCAATGTCATTCATTGTGGCAAAAATGTAGTCTAGAACAATGATTTCCAGTATTTTCTTCTATAAAGTCAAGAGAAATCTCAAGTCTGATAAATGAAAATAGAGCTGTTCTGAATACAGTAGAGTAGAAGATCACATCCAGAACCTACCGTTTTAGGCAAAAAAGGAGGCACAGAGTATTCTGAACACACAGGTATTCTAGTATGTTTGAATCAAAGTATGCCTTAGTTCTCTAGCACCAGATTTTTCAAAGTACAATTTTTTTTTTTTTTTTTTGTGGTCCTCGGGGATTGAACCCAGGGTCTCACGCTTGCATGCTTTGCGAGTGCTGAACCACTGAATTGCTGCCTCCAGCCCATTTTTTTTTACTTTTTTGAGACAGGGTCTCGCTAAATTATGCAGACTGCCTCTGGTCTCGAACTTGCAATCCTCCTGCCTCTGCCTCCTGAGCTGCTGGGATTAGAGGCGTGTGCCACCCGCCTGGCTCTAGCTTTTTCTCAGAATTCTATGGCAGAGTTGTGAGAAATCATCAATTACAAAACACCCTTCAGTTGGGCACAGTGGTAGTGTACGACTGTGATTCCAGTAACTCAGGAAGCTGAGGCAGAAGGATCATGAGTTCAAGTCCAGAGGCAACCTGCATAACTTAGTAAGACCCTATCTCAAAAGAAAAAAGAAAAAAAGAAAAGAAAAAAAAAAAAAAACAGGGCTAAGGGGAGCAGCCCAGTCTTGCAGAACTTGCAAAGTGTTAAGGCCCTGGGTCCAACTCCCTTTTTTGGTAGGTACTTTATATCTACTGTCAAAAGATGAGTACCTAGCCAAGTGTAGTGGTGCATGTCTACTCCCAGCACTCCAAAGGCTGAAGTGGGAGGATCGGGACTTGAGGCCAACATGGACTACATAGCCAGATCCTGTCTCAAAAAACAAAAGAACCTAATCCAAGGGAGTGGGAAAAGGATACAGATACTGAGATGGAGGAGTATAATAGTTAAGACTATTTATGTTAGTTGGATTGAACCAGTGAAAGGATGTGAAGAGACATGAATCAATATACACCATCAAGTTTTTGACCTATACTAGTTAGGAGATTTGTAAAAGATAAATTGTTTTATACTTGAGTTTAAATGTGAGATCATCAAGAAGAGGTCAAACAAATGGAAATACAAGATTGTTGTTCTAAGGAAGAATTAGATTTGAGGGCTATTAGCAAGTAGGAAGGCACCTGTCCGATTCTAGGGGCAGGTAAGATTCCCAAGGGAGGTAACAAAATGGGGGAAAAAATAAAACCTCAGGGAACGCAATCTGAGGGGAGAAGGAATGATATGCAAATGGAGACAATAAGAAAGTAACACCAAAGAAGTTAAAGGAAAGGTAAGTGAGGAGAGGTGATGTTCATAGTATCAAATACTACTGAATAAATTTATAGGTTGAAATCTGAAAGAATGATGGTTGCAGTGTCTTGGGAGTAAAGGAGAATACAGAAAAAATTAAAAATTAGTATCTTAAATATTTAGTTTATAAAACTAAGATTTTGAAACACTACAAAAAGTAACTGACATCTAGCACAGGATATGGTAAACTGGGACTTTTAAACTGAATAGATCATACAGTGCTCACAGATCACATGGTGTTCAAGGCCTAAGACAGGGTTGACAGGACAATAGACTTAAACATCAGAATAACAATCATTAACAGCTGCAAAAATAATATCAATACACCTAGAGGGATCAGATTGCAGAGGTTTGCAATGTCAGTGAGGTAAAGTAGTGCTAATGGTGAAATTAGTTCACATTTTAAAGAATGCTAGAATTGAAAGGCAGAAGAAAAAGTGGGCAGTAACTTGAAGAGGTATGCTTTTACGAAAAAGGCTGGTTTTTTTGGTGGGGAGAAGTAATGGGCAACAGAAGGCGACTTTGATCTCTTCAATGCTTTATGAATTTGTATGTGTAATTTTTGGTACTCATAAGTAAACTGTGATTAACTATTCAAGGCATACTGGTTTGTCTGAGAAGCAACAACCAGGAATAGATGGATATAGCAACTCACTGGTAAAAAGAGTGTAGGAAGCAGAAAATTCTAGCAACAAGATTAGAGACTGAAGATAAAAGGATTTAGGGCTTTGAAGAAGTTAATACACCACAGTTTTCTTAAGACAGACTTAAAGACTACCATAAAGCCTGTTTAAAAAAAATAAAAAAGGGATGCGTTCTTAAGAGACACCTAGCCCAGGGATACCAGGCAATAAATTTTCATGTATAGAACAAAAGCAGACTCAAGCAATTTCTGGAAACTGAGGAGGGAGACTGGTAGAAAAGAGGATCCACAGAAACAGGTATTTTTTATCTATTTTATTTGCTGCTATATGTCCAATGCTTGACTTATGGTTAAGTATTCGACTACCTGTTGAGTAAGTGAACGTAGCTAACTTTGAATTATGGCTACTTTAAGAAAAAGATTCCAAGATCTTAGGATAAGAATCAGGGGAAAACCAAGGATTCTGCTGTGCTGTGACTAAACAGATTGAGAAACACTCTTAGTTTTGATTGAGGGTAAACATTAGTGTAAACTAGTAAGGCTAATAGAATATACCAGAGCAGAGTAGGAAGCCTGAATGCCTATGGAATCTAGGTGGGTTACAAATGAAATTAAGGAAGCCAGGGAGCAATTTGTTAAATTATGCCTCTACTCTGCTCCAGCCAATTTTTGCTATCAGAACGACAGTCCACCATGGCCAGTTCTTATGATTTCAATAGGAAAAAGAAAATTCAAATTTATGTGTTTACCATAAATGTTAATAATTAAAATAATATTTAAGAAGATTTTTTAAAAACTACACATTAAGGACCAAAGAAGAAACATCTGCAGACCACACAGATTCCTAGTTCACAATATGCTCTGGTAAATTAACCATACAAGGAGCTGATATGCTAGAGGATAGCAAAGAATTCTTAGAAGACAACAGGGGCTCAAAATAAATGAACACGGCTTCATATGCTGCCCTATATTCCAGAAGTCATTTGAACTACATATAAGACTTTGAAAATACTGTCTCTCTCTCATCATACAATGGCCCAAGTCACCAGGGAAGAAAACAAATGAGGAACTGTTTGTGGCTGCTAAAAGACAAACATCCTTAAGTTTATTCAACTACTCACAACTCTCCAATGATTCCTTCCCTCACTGAGCCAAATATAATCTGACAAGAACCCAAGCTGCTCTCATTCCACTTTCCATGACAGCTAGCCCTTTTCACCCTAAATTCCTGCCCTGACTATACTTTTCACTTTCCAGTTCCAAAGCTTTTTTCTATAAGATGCATGGAGTTCTATGAAGTACAATTCTTTCATACTTTTCCTATCAACTATGAAAAGACCCAAAAATAGGGTACCAAAAAGGTGGGTCAAGGAAAACAATCAAAAAACAAAAGATGTGCTATGACTAGTTATATGAAAAATACAAACTGAAAGCACATTTAGCCACTGTATACCTATCAGAATGACTTCAACAGAAAATAGCAAATACTGACCAGGAGTTAGAGCAACTAGAAATCACATACTACTCAGTATACAGACGAAAGAAAACTACAGGGCAGTGTCTACTAAAGCCGGTGACCTTATGTCCCAGCAATTCTACTTATAGGTGCCAAGCAGATATAAAGGCATATATCCACAAGGACCTGAACAGGAATAGCAATCCTGTTCACAATAACCCCAAAGTAGAAGCTACCCAGTGCTTGTCAACATACAAATGGAACTATGACACAGTCATGTAATGGAACACTATGTGAATAAAGTACTTTGTAAGTTACAACATGCATTAATTTGGCTGTAGAACGATAGTCAGAAAGAATATATTCTGTATGCCACCATTTATATAAGCTCTGAAAACAGGCCAAACTATTCTAAGCCAAAACAGTGGTCACAGCCAGGCATGGTGGCAAATACCCATAATCCTAGCACTTATGAGGGTGAGGCAGGAAGACTGAGAATTCAAGGCCAACTTGGGTTACATACTGAGACTATCGAAAACAAAAAGCAAACCACCACAACAGAAAAAAGCTAATGATGTCTTGAAAGAAAATAACAGCCAGCTAATACTGAATCCAGCAAGGCTATCATTCAGAAATAAAGACCTTCCAAGGAAAGCAAAAACTGAAGTAATTCATTACCATCAAATTTGCCTTACAAAAGATACTGAAGTACATCCTATTTCCAGAAGCAAAAGAAGGGTAACCCTTATCATGAAAATATGTCAAAGTATAAATCCCACCAGAAGTGCAGATACCAGGTGTTATTAAAAAAAAAATACAGTGAATGTTTAAATTAAAAAGAAATTCTTGCACTAAAAGATGCATTGCCATTAATCCCCCTCATAACACTCCCCTGGCTTCAAACACATTTACTTTTGAAATAAATTGCCACTTTTTGATGGAGTTCTGGAAAGGGGAAAAAAAAAAAAAAAAGCCAAGTTGGATCCAAGTAATGATTAAAAGGGAACAGTGGGGTTCTGGGATATTGATAATGTTCTATTTCTTGACTGGACATCAGTAATTTGAGTGTTCATTTTGTAAAATTTGAGCTCATCTCTTATGTACCCTATCTTATATTTCAATAAAACTAAGAAGAGAGGAAAGACAGGCCTTATACTAAAGTATTACCAACCATTTTTTTCCAACCCAGTAGAATGACTCCTTCCCCTACTTCTCTATAATTAATCCCTATGCATTAACTCATCTGGGTTTACCTAGTATAACAAATTCTTTTCTAAATATCCCAACTGTCGTTTGTGCTTTCTACTAAGAAAAATATGACCAATTTTAAGAATTTTTATATTACTTACAAAGATGAAACTAAGTTTAAAAGTTCTTTATGCCTATATCAACACTTTGCCAAAACCTCTTACAACACTTCTGCATTTAATAGTAACTAGCACCAGAAATACTTCTATTTTAACATAATGGCCTAACAATCACCAGATGTGTGCTTCTCAACATTAAAAAAACTACCTCAATTAGGTTACAGTAAAAATCACTGTAACTTACTCTAAAGCCACTAATGAATATTCAGTGATCTTGCTAAAATTAAAAATCAGCTTTGCCTGGCCATTCCTCTACAGGTTGTTCATCAAGTATGGAACAGATTTTATATTTATAAATTGAAGAAGTCCTTGACATCAGGTTTACTTCATCAGGTTTATCAGTTTATGCCTGCAGCCCTAGCCCTGTGGCATCCGATCCCCTCAGATCTTGGAAGCTAAGCAGGGTCAGGCCTGGTTAGTACCTGGCTGGGAGACCACCTGGGAACACCAGATGCTGTAGGCTTGGGAGAAGGACCAGGCAACCCACTCCCAAAAATCAATCAGCCATTGAAAACCCCATGAACATCAGAAAAGAACTGACACTACTGTTGTGTCTGTTGTATGTAGGGTCGCTATGCCTCAGATACCGACTCAACGGCACCTAACAACAATTAGTTTATAGAACTCTGTAGGTGCTGACAATACAGCAGTGAGCCAAATGGACAAGAATTCCTGCTGTGGAGCTCAAATTCCAACACCCTGAATGTAACTACAAAATGTTTTCTGAATCAGTTGTTTACTCATGAGTTCAATAAATACATAATATTTTATGTATGTGTCGTATAGAAGGCACCAGTATATTGAGTAATGTGGTAACAACTACATTTTTATTCCAGAAGTATTAAGCGGAAGTTGTAGAAAAAGGGTGTACTCACTGTATAATTAGAATAACCTGATGGATAAAATTCAGGGGCGTTCGCAGACAGCTTAGACATTAGCACAGGAGCCACAACCACCTGGGGTTTAGCCATTGCTGACTCGGAGTTCTGCTGTGGGATTTTGTCCTGTGGACTAGGTGGAGCTCTCAGGGGCCTCGTTTGTTCTGAGAAAGAAAAAAAACCGGCGTTAGATGTATTCATTCCTTTGTATAACAACTTAGGATATAATGAAAAACCATCTGAGAACCTCTAGATATTAAAAGTGCAAAATTTTAGATTATAACCCAGATATGTACAGAAAGCCTGCAGAAAGGAACAATAGAATCGCTTTCGCTGGTTTCTGAACATACCTGACTCCCCACGAAGGCCTGAAGTTTCCCCTCCCCCTCTTTCTTAAGGAGTTAAAAAGAGGTGGTGGCTGGCTTTCCGCCCCGCTCTATCTGGCTGGGGAGGGGAGGCGATTTTTACTTCCTCCCGGGACGGCAGAACTCCGAGACCGCGCACCCGGCCCCTCCCCCCGCCGGGGCGCACAAAGGATTCCAGCAGCCACCTTCCAAATCGGGTTCCGAGCCCGTGCCTACCCCGGACCCAGAGGGCCCCTCGGGGAATGCTTTCCGGGAGCCGGGGGACACAGGACAGGGTGCGCCTGGCCCCGGCAAGCGCCGAGGGCCGTGGGGAAGCGGTGGCCCAGGAGGACGGGTCCCTGAGAGCTGCTCCGTACCTGGGAGCGCCCCGGGCCGGGGAGGCCGCTCGGAGCCGGCGGGGACCTCGCTCTGGGCCCCTGGCGGCGGGGCCGTCCTGGGCTGGCGCAGCGGCGGCGGCTGCAGGAAGCCCGGGGCTTTGGGCTGCGGCGACGGCTGGTGCCGCGGCCGCTCCGTAGGCCCCGCTCCGTTCGGGAAACCGCCGCCCTCAGGCCCGCCCCCTCCGCGGCCCAGGCCCCGGCTCCGGCCCCGACCAGCACCTGGAGCCCGGTCGAAACCGTCCGACATGCTCCTCCTCCTCCTGCTCCGGGGAACGCGGCCGCTGCGCTCCGGATAGGGCGCGGAGGGGGGCGCCGCGGGGCCGGCTCTCGCCGCTGCGCCTCACTCAGGCCTCATGGAGGAGGACGCCGGGCCCGCTCCGCTCCTCCGCGCCTTGGGCGGAACAGACGGCAGCCAGACCCCCACCGAACCCGCCGCGCCGCTGCTCCCGCCCCGCTCCGCTCTCTAATTCTTTCCCACAGCCCCGCTCCCCCGCCCACGGGGGCCGAGGCTCCCCCGCGGCGAGGGCCGAGGCAGGTCACAGCGGCCCCCCGCGGCCCGGAGGCCCCTGGCGCGCCCGCCGCGGCTCCTCGCCTTCGGCCATGGCCCGCAGCCGCGGGCCTCGAGGCCGCTCAGCGAGCCGCGTCTCGGCCCCCGGGCGCTCCCGTCGACCGCCGGGTTCGGATTTTCGGTTTCCGTGGCCAGGCTGGGGAAAAGCGAGGGACACTTACCTCAGGAACGTGCGACTTCCTCAGGAGAGGAGTGCGAAAATGACGGTTGATGCCAGGAAAATAAAAATACGGCGGGAGGGGGGCGTGGGCCCAGCCCCAGAGTTCACGGATGCGCGCCTCGGGGGGCGCGCAGGTGTGTGCAATGATACTGCTCCGGCCGAGCCCCGAGGACTGGTGGGGAAGGGGCCGTGGAGGAAGTTTGGCCACCTGCCCCGCTACCTGCGGGGAGGGGAGTAGGAACGATCACAACAGCCCCCCCTCCAAGTCCCGCTAGGTGTTTGTCACACGGGCTCACACCCACGGAGACCAAACTTCGCCTTTCTCTTCCCCTCCAGAAGCTTGAAGAAAATGCCCTTTTACTGTAGTCCCCTCACCTACCATTGCTGACCAATAAAAATACAAGGGCTGCAAATGAAAGCCACTTATATAATTATGAATGTTCTAGAAGCCATATTAAATGAATAAAAAGAAAGTTGAAGTTATTTTAATATATTTAACCCAGCAGATCCAAAATGATATCATTTCAACATGTAATTAGTATAAAAACACGAGCTATTTTCTCATTTTTTTTTCATATTAGTTGAAATCCAATGTGTATTTCACACTTAAAGTACATCTCATTTGGAATTAGGCACCTTTCACGTGCTCAAGGACTGTACTGTGGCTAGGGCTACTGCATTTCACGATGGCGCTATTCTAGTAATTATTTATGTGTAAAATACTGTTGTCAGACCTAATGGCGCTAATGTCATATGAAGGATCACTGTAAGTACAGAAAAGGAGGAAAAGTAGATTTCTTCACCTTAGAATTGAATCATCTTCAATTTATGAATCATCTTCATAAATTCTGGTGTTATCACTATGATTTAAGCAGGGCTTAATGTTTTTCAACTTTTTCATCTTTTCAAGAAGGGTTAAAAGCTCCTGTTAACTATTTTTTCTTCTAATAAAGAAAATATTAATGTCATTAATGCCTCAATCAATGAGAAAAATGGCTTTACTGAGGGCAATCATGGATAAATGATTCGTGATGTTAGACAAGATTACAATTAAAAATTAAATGAGATGATGTTCAGAATTCATTATTTTATAATTTTAAAATTCATTATTTTATATAGTCGTCAGTCTCTTCTTGCCTGGATTTCTCTAATATGTAGAAAGGATCCATAAACTATGTTAAAAAACTGAAAGTAAGCTGGGTGTAGTGGCCCACTTCTGTAATTCCAGCAGTCAGGAGGCTGACGCAGGAGGATTATCAGCCTGAGGTCAGCTTGGGCCACATAGTGAATTCAAAACCAGCCTGGACTACTAGTGAGATCCTGCCTGAAAAACACCAGAAATAAAAAACAAAACATGAAAGTGAGTTACCCCGAATGTTCCAATGAAGTAGTTGTCCAAGTTGTTTGCACCCTCCACTCTTGTTTTTCCTTAAAACTTTTTATTTTGATGCAAGTAGTGGAACCCAGGGCCTTGTGCATCCTAAATTTGCGCTCTGCTACTGACCTATACCACCCGGCACTCTTAAACTTTTTTGCTGGATAGCACCTTTTCTAACACCTGAGGTGTGGTGTTGTTGTTGTTGTTGTTGTTGTTGTTGTTGTTGTTGTTGTTTCTGTGGTACTGGGGATTGAACCTAGGGCTCGCACTTGCATGCTCTGCAAGTGCTGGACCACTGAGCCGCACCCTCAGCCCATTTTTTTAACTTTTTGAGACAGGGTCTTACTAAGTACGCAGACTGCCTCTGGTCTCGAATTTATGATCCTCCTGCCTCAGCCTCCCAAGCCGCTGGGATTACAGGCGTGCGCCACCGTGCCCAGCTCACACCTGAGATTTTCTAGTATGAAGATAAAATTATTCTTCAACCATGATGATGCACAGGCATCTTACTGCCTCCTTTTGTTAGGTAACAATTCAGACTTGTCCTTGGCCTTCTCCCTATTATTTATTTACTTATGTTCTGTGGTACTAGAGACTTGAACACAGGGCCTCTCACATACTTTGGAAGTGCTCTGCCACTGAGCTGCACTCCCCAGCCTATTTTATTATTATTATTATTTTATTTTGAGACAGGGTCTTCTTAAATTATGCAGGCTGCCTCTGGCCTCAAACTCAATATTCTTCTCCCTCAGCCTCCTTATTCGATGGGATTACAAGTGTTCTCAACTGTGCCTGGCTAGCCTTCTTCCTATTTCCTTTTATGTAACTTAAGCCCTATTTTTGGGATATGTGAAAGGTAGATTTATGGATAATATGAATGGATTTAACATTGTAATAATAAAAATAACTAGCATTTGTTGAGGATTGGGTTGTATTATGTGCCTGCCACTGTTTCAAGAGTTTTACCTTTAACAATTTATTTCTCATACTCTGTGAAGTAGACATTCTAACATCCCAATTTTACCAGAAAGATGACAATATACCACAAAGATTAAGTTCCATCTGGGGACTATTGTAGTGCTAGGTATTGAATCCTGCAGCTGTAGGATTGTGGCATCCAATCACGTCAGATCTCGGAAGCTAAACAGGGATGGGCCTGGTTAGTACCTGGATGGGAGACCACCGGGAAACACCAGATGCTGTAGGTTGGGAGAAGGACTGGGCAACCCACTCCCCAAAATCAATCCACCATTGAAAATCCTATGAATAGCAGAGAAGCACTGACAACAGTGTTTCACCTATTGTACATAGGGTCGCTATGAGTCGGACACCAACTCCACGGCACCTAACAGCAACAACAACAAGGTATTGAAACCATACACACAAATACACATACAGGAAGATATGAGCACCATATGGGACTCTCTGATTAGAATCATCAGAAAAACGCCTCCACATTTATGTTTTCTTACTAATTGTGGTAAAAGGAGTGTTGTTGATGTTGTTAGGTGCCCTCCAGTCGTGTCTGACTCATAGCAACCCTCATAGGGTTTTCAATGGCTGATTGTTTCAAGATTTCTTCTGGAGTGGCTTGCCACATCCTTCTCCCATATTTGCGGTGCTGGGAATCAAACTTAGGACCTCAGAAACTGCTCTACCAACTCAGCTAATTCCCAGCCCTAGGAGTACTAAATTTTGAGAGGTTGGAAAATATACGGTAATACAGGAAAAGGGCCTGCTGTGAATGATGGCAAAAAATGTATTTCCTTAAACTAGGTTTGAATGGTGTTCTCCAGAAAGAATCCCTTGGGCTGCCTAATCTTAGATTTCTTCCCCTGTGATGGTTGCACCATCAGAGAACTTTGTCTTGACACCTAGCCTACCAGGTTGTTAGTATTTGGTTTATTTCAGTCTCCTCCACTAAACTAGCCTTCTGGGTTTTTCCTCCCCTAGTACTGGGGCAATTTGAATTCTCATGACAAGAATTTGTAGCGAAAAGTTCTCTATATCAAGTGTTCAAGAGATAGAAGTCTGAGTTTAATCAATATACTGTTGTTGCTGTTAGGTGCCGTCAAGTCAAGTTGTGTCTGACTCATAGCAACCCTCATAGGGTTTTCGATGGCTGACTGTTTCGGGATTGCCTTGGAAGTGGATTGCCAGGCCCTTCTCCATTTTTGCAGTGCTGGGAATTGAACTCAGGACCTCAGAGACTGCAATATGAATGGTAGCTGTCTACCAACTGAGCTAAATCCCAGCCCAATCAATATACTTGTTGTTGTTGTTGTTAGGTGCCCTTGAGTCGGTATCCCTCTGTACAACAGGGGAAGCACTATTGTCAGTGCTTCTCTGCTCTTCATAGGGTTTTCAATGGCAGATTGATTTTTGGGAGGGGGTTGCCAGGTCCTTCTCCCAAGCCTACAGCTTCTGGTGTTCCCGGCGGTCTCCCATCCAGGTACTAACCAGGCTCGACCCTGCTTAGCTTCCGAGATCTGACGGGATCGGATTCCACAGGGCTCGGAAGCTAAGGAGGGTCAGGCCTGGTTAGTACCTGGATGGGAGACCGCCTGGGAACACCAG